>RJWH01005186.1:0-83499 GCA_004363575.1 Solenodon paradoxus | reverse complement strand
AGAAGAAGAAGGAAGAAGGAAGAGGAGGAAGAAACATTTTAATGTATTTTGTTGTTCATTTTGATTTTTAACCCCAGCCCCAGGTCTTAAACCTGGGTCCTTGGGCTGTCCGTGTTCCACGCACCAGTGTCTCAACAGCCTGTAGGTTTTTATGCAGTCTTCTTCCTTCCTCCCTCCTTCCTTCCTTCTTTAACAAGATTTGAAGCAACCCCTGCCAATCCCTCCATTACATCCTTTTGCATTATTCAATATAGCAGCACTTTGTAGGTGCCTTGTTAAAAATGAGTGAATGAACACATGACTAGATAGGTAGGGAGGTGGGAAGGCAGGCGGGCAGACAGACAGACAGACACAGTTTCCCTCCCAGTCTCACCTTCTAGAATGGAACTTTCTGAAGTCAGTGGGCTTGTTTGGCTGAACCCCAAGTCTTTAGACAAGCTTGTAACCTTTAAGTGTGGTCAGTGAGTATTTGCTGAATAAATTAGTAAGTTCATTTTACATGAGTAAGTTCAAGGATTCAGAACCTCAGTGTACACTGTGTCTTAGTGTGTACTGTGTCTGGAATATTAGGATGCTGAAATCTGCTAAATTTGAAACAAAAGTGTCTCAAATGACTTGCTACTTTGTGTGAAGGCCCTGTTACAGATTAGCCAAAAAAAAAAAAAAAAAGTTCACAGATGTGATACAGCTGGTACCAAGGGGACACACTCGGAGCAAACCTCCACAGCCACACTCCTCCCTGCCTCTCCAGTTCAACGGCACTTATTCCAGATTACTCTCCAGGCTTCCCTGAGCAGAAGTGTTCTTTCCTATATTGCTTGGTAAGAACATTGCATCCAAGGTTGCAGGGTTTTCTTAGGACAGGGAATTCTCTGGTCATTGAGTGGGGTCCTTGAAAAGCATTTCCAGTAAACTTTGTAGGTGATAGCATTAGCTGTTTTCACAGACTGGGGAAAATCTTAAAGGTTAAACTGTCCACAGTTATTTTCCTGAGTTTCTTTCATTGTCAAATCATTTGAAGAAGGGGTAAAAACCTTGTCTGAAGTCTGTACTGTAAGATTTTGGTAATAGAAGTAAGGAAGATGGGTGTGTTTTTATTGATCCAGCGGAGGATGTTGTGGAGGACACCTGAATTGTCTAGCCCATCCTAGACGCAGTGTGGTATCGCCAAATTTACCAATTTTCCGAACCTTACTTTTGTTATTTGGTGTCATAGATCTATAGAAACTATTATATTTGGGCCTCTTAGTAAAGCATTCTACACAAGTAGAATCTTATCATTAACAAAAAATGAAAATGAAAAAAGCAAAACACCTAACATCTATAACTTATCCTGATTAGAAAGATGATGTATATACAAGAGCAATTTCCCAAAACCAAAAAGCATAGGGAAAAATTAGAATGCTTTAACTATGAGTTACTGTGTTCCATTTCCATGTTGGGTCAACCTTGCTTTTTTAACCCTCCTCAAATGAGTGACTTCTTGTTCTCCTCCCTCCGTTCCTTTGTTCGTTCCTTCTTTTCAGTGTCAACACTTGTTTAGAATTACAAAACTATTCATTAATGTATTTGCTTCTATTACTTCTTTCTGGGTTCATTTTTATTTTACAGAAGTGTCCTTTGTTTTCTCACCAACAGTTTTTAGCACTAAACTTTCATAGCCCTTCTATGACTGAAGTGCTTTTATTTTACATGCATTCTTGGAAAACAGGGTATAATAAACTCAATTTCCCTTTCACATTTCTTTTTGTCATCAATACCATGTACCTTAATTTTGCACATACTTTGCATAAATTTAAACCTTAACAAGGTAGTATCATTATTTTAACAGTAATTATTCCCTTAGTTTTAGCCATAGATCACCTTCTCTCTTTACACCTCGTGTTACTGGGCTTCCATCAGGGATTATTACCTTTGCCTGGAGAACTCTTGATATTTCCTTTGGTCTAGATCTACAGGGATTACATTTTCCCTAGATGTTGAAAGCCAGGAAATATTTTTATTTCACCTTAACCTTTGAAGGCTTTTTTAACTGGATTAGCTTTATAGGTTGACTCTGTTCTCTTTGAACACTGAAGATTGTATTCCATTTTCTGGCTTCCATATTTTCTTTTGATGAATTTCCTGTCAGTTTTGTTACTTCTTAAAAGTTTTGCGCCTCTACTTCTTCCTCTGCTGCTCTAATTTTTTTCCTTTTCCTTTAATTTTTAACAATGTTACTAGGATCTCTCTTACTTTAGATATCTGTATGTATATGTATATATAGTATATGTCTAGTATTTATTCTTGGGGTTTTTAGAGCTTTCTGAATCTGTGGCTTAATATCTTCTATCAATTTCAGAAAATTCTCAGTATCTCTAGAAATACAATTTTTACCCACTTTCTTCTTTTTTCTTTTTGAGACTTCGTTTAAACGTAGATTGGTCTATTTTACCATGTCTTACAAGTTTATTTTACAATTTTCTTTATCTTTCCATCCTTTTTATTCATTCAAATCTACGTAATTTCATCTAACATATTGTCTAGTTTAACAATCATCTCTTCTTTTGTATCAGATTTGTTGTTAATCCTAGGCATTGAGTACTTTAGTTCTGAAATTCTATTTTTAATTTTCAGAATTCTACTTATTTATGACTATCCCAGTTCTCACAACTCTCCATATTTTTGCCATCATTCCATTGATATTCTTGAACATACTAATGAGTTATTTTAAATTATATATCCGATAATTTAGTAATTTGGATCATCTGAGTATTTCTGCTATTTATTTTTGTCATGTTCTCAATTGTGTGGTCCAGCACATTTTCAGCTGAAGGTGGACATTGTATTTGAAACTATTTAGAGACACTGGATGAGGGTATCTTCCTCCAAAGATGGTTCAATTTTCTCCTTGTTATTACTGAACTAGAGACAGATTATACAGCTCCCCATTGGGCCTTGAGATGGCAAGAGGCTGGATTGGACAATTTACGAGGGATGGTGTATTACTGTGGTCGCCTTTGTCCTTAGGAGTAGTCATTGCCAGATGTAGACTTGAAATATGACACATTTTCCAGAATTCTTCCTCTGTTTCGGGCTCTGAATTCCTATTTTTGTCAGTTCAACTTCATGAGGCTGCCCAAATGTCTGCTTTTCCGTTGAATATCTTAACAATGGTGAAAGGTCTTTTGGGTGTTTTAAAATTTGTGTTTGTTTGTTTTTACTGTTTCAGTTCCTTCTTCCCCCATGCCCCAGAAATTTAAGGTTCAGAAAATCCCTTGAGGCAAAATCCTTGCAGAATAGGAGGCACATGTCTCTGTAATTCGCTTCTCCCTGGGCCCTGGCTGCTCAAGTCTTGGCTGCAATGCTTATCTTGAATTCCAAGTTTTGTCTTCCCATCACCAGGAGATTGCTAAAAGCTCTTGGGAACCACTTGTCTGCTGCATTCCTACCTCCTTGCTGTGAAATGGCAAAGGCTCTGAGAGGAAGCCTTGGTGGGGAATGTCTTATTTCTTCCAGCTTGTTGCTCTTTCCTCAAGGAGGACTTGACTTCCTTGGCTGGTGACCTTGGTTGTTCTTCAGTCTCTTCAAATAACTGACTCTAGGTATTTTATCCAGCTTGGTAGTGCTCTTGAGGGGAGTTAGCTTGATAAGAGCTTCTCTTAAAAAGCTTAAATTTGGACTGAAAAAGTAACAGTCTAAAGCCTCTAGAACTTTTCCATGTTCAAAGAGCTGTATCATTTCCAAGTGTTATTTATGAGACTTCAATTTCTAGAGTTCTGTGTTTACACCAAACAGTAGATGGCTTTCTGATTTGTTATTAAAGCACCTCTGCCACCACTCCACAGGAGAGATCTCTCTTTGTCGACATCCAGACCCACAGGAGAGTCTTTGAACTGCAACAAAACAAAAGCTGCAGATAGATGAGTTGAGAGGAGAAATACGCTCTTTTGTTATTCAATATGTTGGATCCTCTCCTCCCTTTTTGCCCATGGGGTCTCAGGGTGGTGTCTGCATCTTTATTGTGGAAGGAAAGAATGCTCCAGTCCTACTTTGCAGAGTTCCCAGATAGCTGCTTATCTTAATCCTGACTTTTCAAAATGCAATGGCTGCAAGTCTGCATTTGTCATTATAATCTTTAACGCTTTTTTTTTTTTTTTTTTTTTTTTGCTAGTTGGCATCAATAAGATTATCCATGATTCGCTGACTGATGGCTGTCTGTTCCAGCCCGAGTGTGCAGTGAAAACAGACACGGGCTGTTCTAGTCTGAGGCGAGGGTGCCATGCATCAGGGGGACCAGGCAGGTAGGACTTTGCCTTCTTTTCTGAGCACTGCCGGCAGCTGCCCTGTCTTCATGCACACCTGTGCAGCATCTCGCCACCCATGTGTCTGAAATGGTGTGGCTGTCAGGAGGTGCACTTCCAGCATGGCAACTGTCACTCTGTTTTCAGTGGTGATAAGGTTGTCTTCTTTCTTGTCACATTTCTCTTCTCCATGGTAACTTCTAGAAGCTGCCAGAAGGATGTAACTTTCCTTCTCTTCCTCTCTGTTCAGTCACTCCTACATATTTGTCAAGGGAAATCGGATAAGTATTAAGCGTAATATTATTTTAGATATTCTGTCTGGATAGAGATAAGGTGCATGACTTTAAAAAATTATTATTATAGTAATTATTCTATACATTAAAATAATTTCCTTTGTATAGATTACCCATTTATTAGATATATTTGAGCACACCATGCCCTCCACCACATCCCCAAGTGTTCTTCCCCATTGTCCAGTGGGCCCCACAGCCATTTGCCCCGCCCGCCCCCTTCCCTTTTGGTCACATCAGTTCTGTGGCAAATGTTCAAGGGCTGGTTTTGTTTCATCTGTTCCTTTGTTTTGTCTGTTCACATCCCACCTATGAGTGAGGTCATCTGGTCTCCATCTTTCTTCTTTTGACTTGTTTTACTTAGCATCATCCCCTCTAGTTCCATCCACATTGATTCAAATGACAGGGTTTCATCTCTTCTAAGGGCTGTGTAGTTAGTATTCCATTGTATATATGCACCACATCTTCTTTATCCATTCATGTGTTGTGGGCACTTAGGTAGTTTCCAGTATTGTGAATAGGGCCACAATAAACATGGGGATACATACATCTCTGTGGCTGGGTGCTTTTGTATCCTTTGTGTAGATGCCCAGAAGTGGAATGACGCCATCATATGGGATTTCCATCTTCAGCTTTTTGAGGAATCTCCAAACTGTTCTCCATAGGGGTTGTGCCAATTTACGCCCCCACCAACAGTGCACAGTGTTCCCTTTTCTCCACATCCTCTCCAGCATTTGTTGTTTCCAAACTTTAGGATAATAGCCAGTCTTTCAGGTGTAAGGTGATAACTCATTGTTGTTTTAATTTGCATTTCCCTGATAGCCACCAGCAGAAACATAATTTCATGTGCCTGTTGGCCATCCGTGTATCCTCTTCAGAAAAGTATCTCTCCAATTCCTCCTCCCATTTTTTGATTGAATTGCCTGTTCTTCTGTTGTTGAGTTTTATCTGTTCTTTGTACATTTTAGATATTAAGCCTTTGTCGGAAACATCGAATGCAAATATCTTTTCCCAGTCAGTAGGTTTCCTTTTGGTTTTGGTGATGTTTTCTTTTGTTGTGAAGAAGCTCCTTAGTTTGATGTAGTCTCAGTTGTTTATTTTTCTTTTTGTTTCCCTTGATGGTGGAGTTGAGTCTCCAAAGGCTTCTCTATGACTGATGTCATGGAAAGTCTTTCCCACGTTGTCTTCTAAGAGCTTTTTGGTTTCTGGTCTTATGTCCAAGTCTTTAATCCATTTTGAGTTAATTTTTGTGAATGGTATTAGAGAGTGGTCTGGCTTCATTCTTTTGCACGTGATTGTCCAGTTTTCCCAGCACCATTTATTGAAGAGACTTTCCTTTTTCCATTGAATGCTTTTGGCTCCTTTGTCATATATTAACTGACTGTATGTGAGTTGGTCAATTTCTGTTGATTCAGTTCTATTTCACTGATCTGTTCCTCTGTTATTATTCCAGTACCATGCCGTTTTGATCACTATTGCTGTGTAATATAGTTCAAAGTCTGGACGTGCAATCCCTCCAGATTCGTTCTTTTTTCTAAAGATTGCTTTTCTATTCGGGGTCTTTTGTTGTTCCATCAGATTTTAAGGTTTTTTTGTTCTATTTCCTGGAAATAAACTGGTGGGATTTTAATGGGGATTGCATTAAACCTATATATTGCTTTGAGTAAGATGTCCATTTTAATGATATTCATTCTTCCCAGCCACAAGCAGGGGATGTATTTCTATTTCTTTGTGTCCTCCTCTTTTTCTTTTAATAAGGACTTGCAATTTTCATTGTATAGATCTTTTATTTCTTTTGTTGGGTATATGCCCAGGTATTTCAGTGATTTAATTTCTATTTTAAATGGTGTGATTTTCATTATTTCCTTTTCTTCAGTTGTGTTGTTTGCATATAAAAATGCAACAGATTTTTATGCATTGAATCTGTAGCCTGCCTCTTTACTGTATTCATTTATGAGTTCCAGAAGTTTTTTCATAGTTTTTTTGTTTTTTCAATATATATAATCATGTCATCTGCAAATAATGAGAGTTTTACTTCCTCCTTTGCAATTTGGATTCCTTTTGTTTCCTTTTCTTGCCTAATTGCTTTGGCTAAGACCTCCAGTACAATGTTAAATAGCAGTGGTGAGAGTGGACAGCCTTGCCTTGTTCCCAACCTAAGAGGAAATGCTTTCAATGTTTTTCCCATTGATTATGATGTTGGCTGTGGTTTTTCATATATGGCCTTTATTATGCTGAAATATGAACCTTCTACTTCCATTTTATGAGGTTTTTTTTTTTTTATCATAAGTGGGTGCTTAAAGTGCATGACTTTCATGACATTAATTTCAAACGAGCTTTAGGCTCTTCCTGAAATTACCGTAGGTTGTGATTTTTAAAAATGTGACTCACAGGGATTTCAGAATTGAGGTTCCAAAAAGTCTAAGAACCAGATACACAGGGTGAGGTCCACGAGAAGAAAGCCCACCCCACACTACTACGGAAATGGGGGAAGGAGGCATATTTCAGGTGGTCCTGATTGTAAAAGACTGTGATAGCGTGAGCAAGGACAAGCCTCCTGGCCATATTTAGAGCTCCATGCTGTGCCCACATGGGAAGGGAAGGAAGGTCACCCACTGGATAAAGGGCTGCCTTCCAGCATCCCTTCTTTCCCTCCAGTGGGGTGCTCAGGCTCCCTGAGCTTCTTAGAACCTCACTCTCTTCACTCTGTTGATGTGACCTGTGCCCCTGTGCTGTAACTGTTATTAAGTCCTTCTTGCCCCAAACCCACCCTCTATTCTTTGCTGTGTGTGTCTGAACTCTGCCAGCTACCTGTTAGGCTCTGGCCCTGGACGAGCGAGAGGGAACCTTCTAGAAGGCTGGGGAAGGGACCTGCTTTTGCTTGTGGCTGTCACTGTCATCACAGCATGGTTGTCACCTGGCTGGCCAGCAGAATTGCTTAGCCGTCTGATTCCCAACTGTGGTCTGTCTGTGTTCCAGTACCAGCCTCACCGCACACTCGGACCTGCACACAGCTGACAGCGTCCTTCTCAAACATTGAGTCATGCTCTGCACACCTGCTCCTCCCAGACTCCACCTCATAACATCCCAACATCCGCCTCTTGTCCCTCTGCCCACTGGCTTTCTGTACCTTCCTTGTGACACCTTCGTCCCCCTTCACCTTTCCAGTTCTCTACAAATAATGAACTACGACAACCTCTCCATTGAAGGAATATGTGTGTTGTTTCTCTCCTTTTGGACCTTGACTGATCACATGGTCATTTTAGTTCTTCTATAAGGTGTCTGGCTGTGGGTGTCTGACCCTGGAAAGCCACCAGGGGGGCCCTGGCTCTCGATTCCAGGAGAGGACCTGAGCTGTGGCACCACGCCTGTTAGGACAGGAGCAGGTGTGCTGTCTTTGATTTCGAAGTCACTGAGACCTGCATTGCTAGACTTGGCACGACTCAGCTGACGGCCGCATGATGAGGTGTGCTGCCTCGCTGAGTTTTCTCTTTGATTCCCCAGGATGACTGAACAGCCTTGTGGATGCAAGTTGTCCCTCAGCTGAAGTCACCTGAGCTTGGCTTTCCTGGGAACGGAGGCATCACACTTGTCATCTGGTTAGTAAAAGAGTATTTGAGTGATTGAAAAATGTTTGTTTACCCACTGGGCTGCTTCCCTGGAGCAGACTGTTTTGTTCTTTTCCATATTACAAATTCCTAGCACAGTGGCTGGCAGAAAGGTGCTCAAAAAACTTGTGTCCAGTGAGAGACATGAGGGAAAAAGAAAAAGTCTGAAAACCGCCAGGGCCATGGTGTTGAATGGTCCCTTTGGGGTCACTAACTGGCCGAAGTGCCAGGATGTCAGTTCTTCTATCATCAAGACTGACCACCAAGCCAGAAATGGAGGGTGTCAGACTCTGGCCCAGAGAAGCAGGTCTGGAAGCCTTTCTGATAAAAAACACCCAGAAATGCCAGATGAAAAGTGCCAAGCATTGCCTGAGTTGGCTCTTGTTTCTATTTTATATTTTTATCTGTTATGATGACCTAGCCCCCTTTGTGGATTTAATGCAGCAACCAATACTGTTTGATTTGCCAAGTGTTTGGTGGTTTATTTTCTCTTTGTCTCTTCTGTTTCAAATTTTCTTTTGCTGTTTCCTCACTGTTTATCCTCTTTGCATTACTTGATTTTTTAATTAATTTTTTATTATCTTTTGGGTTTTTAGCTGTACTTTTCCTGCATTGATTTCTAGTTGTTCACTCCAGAGTCTATTTGGATTTAATGCATCTTGTCCCACATAATGCAGAAATCTTCATTTGTATGGGTCCATTTAGCCCTCTGCCAGCCCGTGTGCTCTATTATCATATGTGTTACGTCAACATACATTACAAACTCCAAAAGATTATGCTAGAGTTTTTGCTTTAAACTATCTCATTTATTATAAAGTAATTAATAAGATTAGTAATCTACGTATATCAGACACTTACCCTGTTGATCCATTTCTGAAAATCTGAGCTTCTCATTCGTGCAGCTTCCCTTCATTCAGATGAACTTTCTTTTGTGGTTTTTGTACATATCTGGGGGTTGTTAACACATCTCCTAGTCCATCTTTATTTGAAAATGTACATTTTATTTAATTCTCATTGGATATTTTTGCTAGGTAGAGATTGGTGAATTGGTCATTTCATTTTGAAGCAGTTGAAAAATATTGCTCACTGTCTTCTGGCCCCACCGCTTCTGATGTAAGGGCCACAGTCACTGAGCACTTCTCTTCTGGAATAAAGTGTATTGTCCTCTTCTGAGTGCTTTCACAATTTCCTCCTTACTTTTGGTTTTCAGAAAGTGACTTTACAAATTATTTCAAACTAAGCAATTAAAGCAATAGACAAGCATTACCTCTCCATTTCTGTGGGTCAGGAGCTTGGCATCTGGACACAGCTCTCTGGGTCCTCTGGACTAGGTCTCTCCTTGGCTATAGCCTTCTCAGGCCAGGCTGTGAAGAGTTTTCACAGAGCTCACTATGTGATTGTTGCCAGCAAGAGATGCCCCCTAGTTCCTTGCCATGTGCTCCTCTCCACAGAGCATCTCAACAAAGGAGCTTTATGGAGCAAGTGGGTGAAGAGGTATGGACAAGGAGGAGGGGATGGGGAGAAAAGGGTGAGGAGAGGGTAGGAGAGAGAGAGAGACAGACAGACAGACAGAGAGGGAGAGAGAGAGGGAGAAAGAGAGGGGAGACGGGGGGGTGGAGAGAGAGAGAGAGAGAGAGAGAGAGAGAGAGAGAGAGAGAGAGAGAGAGAGAGAGAGAGAGAGAGAGAGAGAGAGAGAGAGACGCATTACCAAGAAGAAGGTCACCATTCCTATAACCTAATCATGAAAGTGACATCCCGTAATTTCTTTGCCTTCAATTCATCCAGAGCAACTCATGGCACATATGTGTGGTTCAGGCAGCTAGGATGGCAAATGTGCAGGCCATGTAAAGCCCACAGGCCTGGGTTCTCGACTCAGGTCCTGGAGGGGGAAAGAGAAAGAAAATAAAAAAATTAAAGACACTCCCTCATTAAAAAAACAAAAAAAGCATCTCACATTCAAGGGCAGAGAATTACACAAGGAAATGAACACTGTGGGTAGGGGGTTTGGGGTCGCTGGAGTCATGTCAGAAGCTCTCACGAACAGCTGACTAATTTGTCTAGATGTGGTTCCCTTTGTATTTATCCCAGCTGGGAATTGCTCAGCTTCTAAAATCTATAAATGTGTGTCTTTCACCAAATTTGGAAGTTTCATTGCGGTTGTCTCCTCACATACCCTCTCCTCCCGGGATTCATTGCCTGTGTGTTCACCCTTTGGGTATTGTCTCAGATGTCTATGACTTACTATTTCCACAAGCTTCTCTTCTACTTTTCAGACCGGATCATTTCTAGTGATCTAACTTGTCAGTAACTGACTATTCCCACTTTCGTTTTTGTTTTGCTATGAATCCACCCAGTGAATTTTTTATTTCAGGTATTGCTTTTTTAGCTCTAAAATTCTCAGGTAAAATATGCAACTATGCTTTCATCTTATTTGTCATTTCTTCAACACTTTTTGATCAACATAGTTTCCAAAAATGGAAGTCAGACCACTTACAACCTCTCAAATGAGGGCTGCTTAGAAAGTGTTCAACAAATGCTTATTGACTTGAATTTAATTATAACAAAGTCCATGAAGCAACATTAAGACATTAGAACTCAGGGAGGAAGACCCGAAGGCATCTTTGCTAACTTGCTCTGAGGTGAGACGCAGACACGTTTTGAATAAACCAGGACCAAGAAAATGTGCATCTTCACTCACACATGAGGCAGGTTTGAAATTGGCTGACCGATGGCTGACTGACTGTGCAATCCCCTCCCCCTGAGTATAGATGGGACTTGTGATTCATTCTAACCCGTTGGATATAACAAAAGTGATTTTGTTATGCCATGTGGGACAGAGCGAGGATCTCCCGGTGACTACCACCCTCCGGTCAGTTAGAAGCCCACAGTCACACAATCACTGAACTGAGTTCCTGTTTAATAGTTTGAATGCACCTGTAACAGGGATTCCCCAGTTGAGCCAACAGATGAGCACACAGCCCAGCCCAGCAACACCTCCACTATAGCCAGTCAGGGGACCCAGCTTAGCTGCTTCCAGGGCCCTGACTCGGAGAAGCTGTGAAACAGCAAGTGCTGAGTTAAGCCGCAAAGTTTGTGGTGGTCTGTTAGCGGGGGATAGGAATACAGTCTCTATTATGACCACATTTTGCTACCTTTCACTTTGTTGATAGTGATTTTCTTAGTCAACATGCTACTTGAGTTTTAGGAAATGAAATATTTTGAGAGCAGCGATTTTTTAGTGTAATCACAGCAACAAGAGGACTCTGGGGAACCCAAGAGAAAAGCATTTTTTTAAAGGATCTGGTGCCAGTAACTCCACTCTTGGGAATTTATCCATAGAAATAAAAGCCCGTTCTGTAAGTAAGGATAAGTGTATGTATATACAATTAAAGAAAAATTGCATTGCTGTAGTGGCAAAAGAACTGGAAACAATTTAAATAGCTATTGCCAAACTCTTCTCCCAAAAGGCTGTTAAATTCACATTTCCACCAAGAACACTTTTCCTGTGTCCCTGCAGTGGGTGGCTCCTGTCCATTGATGGTAGTTGGCTTGGACTGCGTAACTGGGCACTGCCGGGGCTAGGGGCCTTAAATAATGGGCATTTTCTTCTTCAGTGTCCAAGTTGGAAGCCTGAGGTCAAGCTGTTCTCTGGCTTGATTCCTTCTGAGGTCTCAGGTCTCGCTCTGTGGCCTGGAGGCGGCCATCTCCTCCCTGTGTCCTTACACGGTCCTTCCTTTGTGTCCGTGTCCAGAGTTGCTCTTCTTACAAGGTCAAATTGGATGAGAGCACACTCTAGTGACCTCTTTTAACTTCATTACTTCCTTAATACAGAGTCTGTCTCCAAGTACTGTCACATTCTGAGGTCCCGAGGGTTGGGACTTCAATGTATGAGTTTTGGGGAGGGACCACATTTCAGTCCATAGCACCAGATTTAAGTTCTGTTCAAACACCATTTCTTCAGGGAAGCTTTTCCTGACCCTGAGAAATGTTTGCATTACTCTGTTAGAGAACTGATGTCTGCATTTCTCCTTCCCGATGTAACATGATTATGACTTTATCCTACTTTTGTAAAACAATGATGCTCACCCTTTGTGCTTATGTTTGTGTATTTGTGTGTATGATGTAAAATGGAGAAAGGCATATCTAGGTTGATAACCTTCATTACAAGGGGTTGGGGGAGGGCACGGGAAGGGGGGTAGGAGAGATTGGTAAGGAAACAGACAAAATTCATCAATAACTGCTCACATATGGTGTTCATACACATATGGAGAATAGCGCACAATTTATTATTTCAAAGAAGTGTTTTTTGTTCCATAGCTGTGGCTGTATAGTGAAGCATTGCAGATTCTCAGGACATAAAGAAGTGAGCATTTATGTGTCCTCTGTATGTGGTGGGCTGGGCGCAGGGAAATGTTTGCCCTGTGTGGCTGTCCCCTCTTCCTGTGATGATATGAGGGCTGGCAGTCTCTTCTCCTGGGATGGCAGGGGCTCAAGGGGTCGGAGACTTGAGAGGCCTCTTCAGGTTGGCTTGAAAGGGGCACATTGTCATTATTGGATGTAGGGTGTGACCAGTCATGAGAGAGGGAGAACCCTCTACCCGTGGGTGTGAGGTAGGAGAGGCCTTACTTCTGATCAGTAATCAAATTTACAACAGTTATATTAATATATACTGAGCCATGCATTTCTGTGTGTACATGAAGAGTTTGATGAGAAGATGGGATGTTGTCTGAACATGGTAGACCTTGAAACCATTTCCACTTCTTGTTCTTTTTTATTTTACATGTTCAAATTGTTGCTGTACATACACTGCTTCTTATAGGCCAACATGAAGATGTTTCGGGGGAATAAAGTAACTTTTTCAGGTGGAAGGGAGGTGGGGTGGGAAGGGCAGTCTAGGCAGAAAGGCTCCCCAGCTTCAGACCCACCTCAAATCCTGCAGTAATCAAGCTGACAATTTCTGAAGTCGCCAACCTTATTTTGGTCACTATACAAAGCCGTTGAGATGAGTCATGTATCTCAGCTATCGCTTGGTTTATTGTCTCCCACTTTAATAATTACCTTATCCTCTAGAAGAGAAGAAATGAAATCCCCAAAGCACAGCTGGTCACTCATCATCCAGGGATGTTCTTAAGTTGTAGAAATTTCAAAGCCCTACTTCGGATTCGAGTCTTCAAAGTGCAGTTTAGAAAGCAGCACTCACGAAGGTCGTAGATCATTTTATGGTGACTGCTTTTGGAAATACTGGACAAGGCCAGTTTTATAGACTTTTTCCAGCATCCCTTCTCCCACACAGGTGGAGAAAATGAAAAGAACGCAGCTATGCAATTGCCCGTGCCTTTCCAGACTCAGGCCCATTCAGATCCGAAGTTTACATTGTCTCCACGTCACAACACAAACAACCAACAATGTTCCCGCCCTCCCATTGCTCAGCTCCTCAGCTCCCTGACTGTGTCAACTTGGAAATTTTAAGTAACTCTGGACATGTGTCCTGACCCTAGAGGTTATCTACATACTGTAATTTGTCATACATGATGCCCTCCTATTTATAATGAATGCTCACATTTCTGCCCAGATGTTCAAGAAAAAAAATCTTCCAATTTTTTAACTCAAAATTTTATTTTTTTATATTTAGGTACCTTTTTTTTGTATTACGAAGGAATTTTAGCACTTATTTGCTAACATATTATGCTACAACTATTATTTGTAACAATTAAAAACAAGAACAGCTACAAGGTACAAGAAATAAGAGAATGAAAAACATTTACGTAGATACAGAATTAGCCCTACCCATGTATAACGTGCATCCTTATTTTTCCCTCACAAATTTGGGCAAAAAAGTACGCATCAGACATGGCAAAAAATGGTCCCTGCCACGAGTCTGAGTCACTAGGGCAACTGAAGACTGCCCAAAGGGGTTGAGGACAGGCAGGGCTCTAGCAGGGTTGAGCAGACCCCGCCATATCACAAGAAGCCTCTTCTTTAACCTAAACATGCAAGTTTTCCTTCAGACACCCAGGTATTAGCTTGGGGATCCTGGAGGTGCCTGGACACAGGCACTGAGAACTTTTCTGAGTCCCATTTTAGATGATTGTGTGGTTCTTTTATGTGGGTGCATGGGCCAGGCATTGAGGCTACCATTCCCTCCTCCAGTGGGCAGAGGCTCCGGGACTTTGGAATAGAGTGATAGACGCGCCCACCCTCTCCACTCTGGCTATGGAGACAGGGGCAAAAAATGTCCAGAGCCTGGGGATGGGGAAGCTGGAAAGGTTTAGAACACTTGGATATGCAAGAAGAAAGCTCTGTGAGAGAGCAAGTGGAGGAAAATGGAGGGATTATAGTCCCTGACAAGTTTGTCAGACACAACAATCTGGACCCATTTTCAAAATTTCTCTTTATTACAACCAAAGGAACTTAGTCAAGTAATCTCCCTTCAAATTTCATGTGGGCACAGTGTGATGAGACGAGGTAACGTAAACTTAAAGTACAAGCATACACTTCTTGTCCTCTTGACCATCTCAAGGGCTGGAAAATTCCCTCTCCACCCCTTGCATCTTAAATATCTCACTGTCTCAATTTTGGATGGAGTCATATCCTGTAAAGATAAGCACAGTGCTGTCAGGTACAAGGCATCCCAATTTTAGCCACAAATCTGACCAGTTTGTTCCTTTTGTCAATACTTCGAAGTGCCAAGAAGAAAGTGCAGAACAAATAAAAATGTGATGTAAATTACAAATGAAAACACACGTCTCCAAATTCAGATGAGAGTCTGATTCTGTTGAGAAAGCACTGCTCTTGTCTGGGGGAAGATCTTTGTATTGAGATGATGCCTTTTTTTGTCTACTCCATCTTTCCACTCATTATTCTCCCCTTATCACATGCCACTCACCAGCATTTTAAAGGTGCTGATGTCTTAAAAAACAAACAAAACAAAACAAGGGGGACCCTCCAGTTCCCTTGGAGACAGTCCATGTAATGGTTAAGGGAAAACTGATTTCACTTCTCTAGGGATAGCTACTCCACCAAATGACTGTCACTTCACTTTAGGTTGCTTTCGGGTATTTTTGTGACCCAAATTTACTCAGCAGTTTTATAAAATCAGCTACACATGCACTTCCAAACTGACTTTGTAAAATGTTTTTAAAATCCTTTACATTTATTTTCAGTGCAGCTAAAATGTAGCTCAAACTGAGTAATGTGTGCAAGTTGTTTTCTTTCTTTTTTTTTTTTTAAGAGGAAGGATGCAGGCAGAAATGAAGGCAATTAGGCAGGCAGAGAGAAGAGAAAGAAGGATGGATGCGTTTATTTATTTAGTTGTTTATTTTGGTTGTTTCCCTAGGCTTTGAATCACAAACCTGGGACCTTGGGCTTTATGTGGACTGTATCACAGCTGTAGACTTAATGCCTGAGCCAGTGCGGCATGTTGGCAATTTGTTTTCTGATTTAGATCATTTCAGTTTTGTTCTGGAACCAACCTAGGCTACCATAGTTAAATCAGCTGTGGAAATAAAAGGTTGAATTCAGTGAAATTAAGAAGTATGCATTATATTTGACCCTACGATTTTTGTTCTAAGTTAAGGAAGAATAGATTGGGAGGTGTCATGTCCGTGATGCTATGACTTCAGAGGCTGTTTATCTGGATGTTTGACAAGGGGAGAAGGAAGCAGAGTGTTTTAGGTGGGAATTTTCTTCTCCCTTTTTTAACACTATATTAAACCATATTCTTATTCAAGCCCCCAAGATGGTGACCCAGAAAGAGATTACAGGTGGAAGGAAAGGTTCAGAGAATGCTCTGGATGTTTAACAACAGTTTACAAGTACTGGGTTAGATGGCAGCACCCTCCAACACCCTTCTTAAACTCAAGTCCTGAAAGTGTCTTGTTTCTCAAAGTTTATTTTGTTTTAAGAGGTGTCTGGAGAGTTAACATTTTTTAATGCAAAGAACTTCAACACAACTTCATCCGAAGTAGCAGAGATTCCTGTGATTTTGCTGCTTTAAGAGGATCGGTGATTGTGTTTGGAACTGAAGACTTGTACCCCATGTGACACATTTAAGGCGGGACCTCCACATGGGGTAACTAGGTTTAGGTGAGGTCAGGAGAGTTGGACCCTTGTGATGGGATTTTTGTCTTTGTTAGAGATGGAAGAGACACTCTATTTCTCTTTCTCTCCACTGTATGTGCACACAGTGAGAAGACAGTCACGTGTAAGGCAGGAAGAGGGCGCTCACCTGGAGCTGGGTCTGCTGGGGCTGTGACCTTGAACTCCAGCCTCCAGAACTGGGAGAAAGAATCTGTTTTTTAAGGCCCACAGTCCATGGTATTTTGTCACAGCAGGCTGAGCTAGTACAGGTAGGCTCAAAGAAACAGTACTCATGGGACATGCCAAGCAATTCTGGAAGCAAGTGGGGGAGCTGCCAGAGCACCTCAGAGACCAAGCAGGAAGGTGAAAGGTGCCCTCCGTCTGTGCCAGGCTGAGAGGGATGCACAGCCCTTCTGCTGTCACCCCACTAGGATGACTGGTCTTGGATTTCCTTTCCTACTACCTACAATGAGAAAACCAGACAATCCTTTTTAAAAAGGATTTTTCTTTATTTTTGGTTTTGAGGACTTTGAGTCTGATGCGCTAGTTACTAGTTACCGTGGTTTTCATTGCATGTATCCTGAGTGGGATTTGTTGAGCTTATTGGATCTGCAAGGTAGTATTTTCCACCAAATTTGGGGAAAGTTTAGCTATTATTAATCCAAGACTTTTCCTCTCATATTCTGAGCCTCCAATTTCATTGTGAGTTTTTTTTTAAAAATGGTTCAATCTTTTTTCCTTTTTGTTCCTCACTTGGATCATTAATGTTGATCTCTTCCAGTTGACTGATTCTTCCGCCGACTCGAATGTGATGCTGAGCCCACCTAGAGGGTTTTTGATTTCTGTCATTCTGCTTGTCACTCTTGAGTGTCTATGTGTCCTCTTAAAAATTAATTTCTACCTGTCTGCTGAGAGTATCTGTTCACACACTGAGACCACATTTTCATTTAATTCTTCGAATGTTTTATTTTTCTTCTTTATAAGAGCTTCTTTAAACTCTTTGACTTCTGTATACAACAACATGTGGGCCTATGTGGAGCCACTGGTCTATTGACTTCCTTTCTTCTTGAATGGCATATGCTTTCCCATTTCTTTGGATGGGTATAAGTTTTGTTTGCCAGCAGAATAGATAGATAATACATCGCAGCAATACTGGATACTCAGGTTCTTCTAAGGATCGTTGGTGCCTATCTTAGTAGGAGTTAGCATGACTGGATTCAAACTGAATCGTCTCTTGTGTGCGCATAATCTACCAGTCAGCCAGGGGTGTGGGCAGACTTACATCCACATCCTGCCCTTCTACGATTGTGCCCCTGAGTTCATATATGTTCTTTAAGCCTTGAACTCTGTCGCCTGGAATGAGTAAGGCTTCGGTTTTCTGCTTCTGGAGATAGGGAGTTTGGGGGAACATTTTAAGGCAAAAACACTATAGACTCATAATTCTTACCCATTTCAGTTGTGAGTTTTCAAGTATAAATTCTTCTCCAATTTCTTTTCAATGACTTTAGTAGTTGTTTTTTTAGAAAAATCTTTGGTAGAGATTTCATAACTTATCAGTGGAAGAATTTGCTTGAGCATTAACCTCAGAAATAGAAGAAACTAGACTTTCTTACTCTTGAGAGATCTTTTTGCTGCGTTTATAATTCTGTCCACAGATCCTGTAAAAAAGTGAAACTCTTTAATTAAAAGGACAAGATTGTGAGACTGGGTAACAACTATGAAAAAAACCCAATGTCTATTAGAGAATGCGCTTAAACATAAACATATGATAAATTCAAAGTAAGCAGATGAGACAAGATATACCAGCAAAAAATAAGCATAAGAAAGCAGTTGTGATTATATTAAAATAAAAAAGTAAACTTTAGACAAGCATGTTACCAGAGAGAAAGATGAAGACTTTATAAGGACAAATGGATCAATTCATTAGGAAGACACAAAGCCCCTGAATATTGATAAACTTAAAAACAGAAATTTGAAATATGTGAACAAAAGGAAGAAATAAATACATTCACAATCTGTAACATTTCTCTCTCTCTCTCTCTCTCTCTCTCTCGGTAATTAATATAACAAGTGGACAAAACAAATAGAAAAAAATGATAAGGATACAGAAGATAGGTCAACTAACTTTATTGAGATTTCTAGACTATTTTACCCAACAATTTGCAGAAAATGAATTCTTTCAAAGTGAATATGGAATGGTTTTCAAGTTAGAACATGCGCTGGATTATAAAATAATTCTCAATAAATTTCAACAGGTTAAATCTTACAGAGTATATTCTTGGGACATAATGGAATTAAATTAGAAACTAATTATAAATAAAATACCTAAAGAAATTCCAGAAGGTTGGAAATTAAACAATGCATTTCTTTGTAACCTACATATTAAATGAAAAATCATAAAGGAATTTAGAAAATTATTTAAACTGAATGATAATTAATAAAGAACACATCAAACATTTCAAGAGAAATGTTTAGAGAATCATTTGTCTGTTTAAATGCATATGATATAAAATGGCAAAGTTCTCAGATCAATAAATCCAGTCCTTAAGATGGTAGAAAAAGAGGAGCAAATTAAGGCTAAAAAAGTACAACAAAAATAAATAAATCAATAAGGAACAGAAATCAATAAAATAGAAAATAAACAAGCAGCCAAGAATAATTAACTGTTAAAGTTTAGTTTTTTGGAAAGAAGTACTAAATTTGACTGACCAGGAAAATAAAGGAGAGAAAACAAAAAGAACTAAAACTAGGAATGAGAGAGGGAATAAAATATCTCTATGCGGATCCCACCAATGGCAATGAACTACCTGCGGTGATAGAAATAATCTATATATTATAACTGATACTTTGTTACACAAATGTGTACCTTTGTTAAAAATCATTGGGTTGCATATTCGAGATCTATGCATTTCACTGTAAGCAAATTTTACCTTAATTTCAAAGACGAAAATTTGTGTGTCATGCTCTCAGTGGATGTCTTTCCTTTTGAGAATGCTTTTGTGCAAACCAATGTTTAGGTAAGACTGGAATTTTTCAAGCCATTCTCTAACTTGCAAATGCTGTCTGTGACCCACTCATTTTGTAGTTACTGTAATTGTATGTTCTCTGTCCTTTCTTCTTAGATGATAGGGTCCTTAAGAAGGGGCCTGCCTCCTCTGTACACCATGTTCCAAGGACCTTACTTTGTGGGCCCTTGAAAAATATCTGGATTATTTTTTCACTCTCAGCTTTTGATCACAATTAAAGTAAGCAGGGCTAATGCCCAGGAGGGTCAAACATCAAGCATTTAAGAGGCTAAATTAGAGCATGCACTCAAGTGTCCGTGCATACATAGCTTTCTCTTCCAAAACAGAACTTCAGTTAATGTCACGTTAGCTATTTCTTTTCTCTTTGATACCAGGCACTGTGAAGATTTACCGTTTTTAATGGGCCCAGAAGGTTGCTTCAAGAATGTTATTTGGAATGCCCTGGTGACCTAGCAGTTTAAACCATTGCAGTCCACAAATATTTCAAGGTCCCCAGTTGAAGACCCACGGTGAGGGAAAACAACTGATGATGAACAACCAAATAAAATAAATAGAATGCTTTTCCTCCTTCTCTTCCTGTCTGACTGCCTACTTGGCTTCATTCCTGACTATACCTTTCCTTTAGGGGAAAAAAAAAAGAATGTTACTTTGTCATAAAACATCTTTTACAAAGTTAAAGATGATTGTGATTCACTTCCCTTCGAGAACCAGTCAAACAGAAGTGGAATTACATAGGATGCGTAGAAAAGAATTTCCCTAATGTCCATCAAATGTGTGTATGAGTATGCACAGCACTCCCATGGTAAATGTAAATGAAACGGAGATCAAATGGGAGAAAATATCAAATGCGCACTGGAGTCTGGAACCTGAGAGAGAAGATGCATTTCGCTTCTAAGAGGATGCCTTTGGGGATGGGGTGGAGGTGGGGAGGGGTTAGAAGAAAGTAGAGGGCGGTGGGGAAAAGAGAAAGAAGTGGGGGGCACCTTAGGAATAAAGAAGACTTATTTTTAGGGCAACAAAAGCCTGTAGTCTTCAATCAAGAACTACGGGCTCCTTCCTTTTAGCCTCAACATTTATGGCGCGTTGATTTTGTCTCCTGCAAGGGCCCGTGGTTACTGACACAACCCCCACCATTGGCATCAAACATGAAGAAATTTCCTGTATCTTCAGTTTCTATTTTCCTCCTCATGAGGGACAGCTAACAGAGTGAGGACACAAATGGAAGAAAAGGCAAGCACAGAAGGGAGGGTGGGAAGACACAAGAGGCTGGTCAACCCTAATCCTAAGATGTGAGGAAAACTGTAGCAACTGAGCAGAGAGTAGAGAAGAAAAAACGACTATCAGGGGTGCAGGCTTGAAGGATTCCACCCTGGGATAGATAAGACCCCGCCCCAGCCTACAGCAGCAGCTTGATTGCCCACAAGGACTCTTTCTGGAGTTGGTGCCTATCCCTCTAATTTCGTGTGCTGCCCATGCCCGCAGTCTGGGTCTGCTGAGTTCCTTCCCCGCCTGCACTCCAGGCCCGGAGGGCCCACTGCAGCACCCACACGCAGGACGCCCACAGCGACGTGCCACTTAGCGCTGTGGGCCGCACAGGCCAGTTGTCCTTCCAGACCCGCACAGGCACTCGCCCTGGCCCTGCATGGTCGCCTTCCATTTATCTTACATCTGCACAGTGTGTCACTTGTGACATCGTCTCCACTGGGGCACAGCAGTCCTGCCACCTGACGTGCCCGGGCACTAGCAGCATTCATCTGGCCTCGGCCCGCCGCCGCTGATGTCAGAAACAAACACAGCTTCTGCGGGAAGGACACGACGGAGTAGGAGAAATGAGCAAACTGACTTGTCATTCCTTCCTCTCAGATAAATACCATACAGCCTTGCATAGTGCACGATCATATTCCAGTGGTTTACATCTGGTTCTAACCTTCTCACAATTGAACTTGGCATCTGGGAATCATTTTGTGATGTGAAATGATTCATATTACTCTTCATTTTACATATGCATATATTTTAGTTGCTGTTAAATTTATATATGCATATATGTATGTCTATACATTAGATACATGTACATCTAGATGTAATATGTGTGAATTTTTTTTAACTAGTAATACCTTTTTAATAGGTCAAAGTCACTCTGTAGTTCATTATATTCTTCCTGGAAATATTTTACACCCTCTAACAAACTAACAGAAGGACATATTTTTCAAAATTATTTAACGGAATGGATGATATTGGACTGCAAAATAAAAAAAAACAACCAACAAAAAAATCCCAAAGCGTGGTACTGATTCTCTTACATAAAAGGCTGGAGATAGATGTTGATTTAAGAGATGATAACAAATTATTATCTGATGAAATTAAAATACTTAGTTGCCACATGACTTTATTATAGAGTTTGAACATGAAACCTGAAATTCACAATTTGTTTTTGAATCGAAGTAATGCTTAGAATTGAAATGCATAAACGACAAACACTTTTATAGGAAACTCAACGGTGTTAGGAGGCCATCTAATTTGGAATTGCTTACAGCAAAGCAAATGATGTGAAATCTTGATTATGACCATGTAATTAGTGATTTTGCTGAAATGAAAGCTGAAAAGCCCTTTTATGGAGTGAAATGTAATGAGTGAACGATGTATGTCTTTGTTACTCATCAATTATAACAGGTCCAGCAACGGGACACCCAGATCTGTAGGACAAATGGAATTCTTTGATATTTATTTGTCTTTTGCTCATGTACCAGAACACTGTTTTATACATTAAATCTTTTCTGTTATTATAAAAGTTAATTTGTCGAGGTAAGAGGACAGTACATATTGTATTTTCTCTCCTAGTATGTGGGTCTCACAGGTGCTCTTGTCCCGGGCCGTGCACACGCCAGGGAAGTCTGTGACCAGATCAACACATGCATTTGGTGCGTTGCTCACTCTAGATCTTCATGAGACGTGTTACATGTTGAGAATTGTTTCCATGGGGAAAAAAAAAAAAGCAGACCATGCTTGGATTTACTGGAAATCATTTTCTAGCCGTTTTAAATGAAATCCGATACTTTCCTCTTCTGAGCCATGTACATGTTTTTGCTGCTGTGGTTTACTTATTGAAGCATCAAAGATTCATAACTGTATCTGTATGTTCAGAATCTGTATGTTCAGATTCACAGCACTGTAGCTTGACCTGTGTGTGTACCACCTATGTTCACCACCCAGACTCTAGTTTCCTTCCTCTACAGTACGATCAGCCTCATTTCCCAGACGTCCCCACGCCTCCCTTCCCCGCTCTGCTTGTAAACGGCATTTGTAGTACTTTACGCAGAATGGCCAAAATGAAGGCTTCGGCCATGATTATCGCTCCTGCTTTTGTTGTCTAATCCTTATACTCTTAAGTAAGTCCCTAAGTTAGTAATCTTTATTTAGAGACTGAAAAAGAGGCACAGAGAGGTTAAGTAATGTTTCTAAGATCACACAGCTAGTGAGGGGGTATTGCTGGATCTCAAGTGGGTTGTTTGACTTGAAAACTCATATTCCCAACACATGCTGACTTCACTCCGATAAGACATTGTTTCTCCTTTGTTCGACCTGAGCTAACTCCAAATCTGTCAGTGTCCCAGTCTAAGAGAGTCCTCAGAAAAGTGCCGTCGGTAAGAGCCATTCCATGAGCCATTTTTTGGAAACGTCAGTGTTCTCTAGGACGTGATTCACACACAGTTTACCATTGCTCCCTGCACTGACACGAATCTGATTCCTTAAATGCTGACAATATGTGAGAAACTAATTTTAGCCTTTCCCTCTCTGCCAGAATCTCCAAGTATGAAATAATGAACTGGTGATCCCCACAGCTGCCTGACCTTCTCCTCCTACTCTGTCCATCACAGCATAGCTCTCTGCCCTGGGTTTCGGGGTTTATTTTTAATGTCCCCATGTAAAACGATCTCCCCTAGACTACGGGTTGCTGTAATCTGCACTTCTGCTCCCGCCGCTCCAGGCCCTGATTCAGCACTCCCTGGTTCTTCCCTTAGCTCTCGGACCTCATTGCCATGCCTGCCGCCATCTCAGTGACCTCTGTCACGTCCAGGAGCAAGCTGAAACTCTGTATCCTTGCTCGGCGACCTGTGTGTCAGCTAGATCTGTCTCCAAAACCCTAGGAAATTGGAGTCCCTCCCCAGATCCTTGGTCTCTGTTGCAGACACCTTACGCCAGGCTCAGCTTTAGTGGGTGTGACTCTGCAGCAACGCTGCTGAGTAATTCTGCTCCTAAATTCCACAAACGCTTCAGGAATCCCTAGAATTTGGCCATAGAATGAGCTGACAAGGCTGATGTTGGAAGAATTTACATTCCATGAGTGTGAATGCCTTCAGCTTGCGCACCAGGCAGCCCTCTCTTGAGTTAAGTGTTTAAACCACTCCAATTCCAAGATCTGTTCCTGGCCCTTCATCCTCCAGTGTCCCAGCAGCTCCTCAGCTCCTGGTCCTCAGGAATGAGAACAAACTTCTTTCTTTGTTTTAGAAGGGTCACTTTAGCCACCTCCCAAGATGTTTGCCTTGTTCCTGCCACCTCCTGGCTCTGTGATGTACCACATGACAGTGTCCCAGTGGTGGTTAAAAATGATGACCCTCTGTCCATATCTGGGCCAACCAGGAAGGTTCCATCCCTTGCTTCCATCACAGCCTGAGCCATTTCGCCCTGACTTGTGCTTCTTCTTCCACCTCGCCTCCCTCTTTTCCAGGAACCTCTTTTGTCTTCAAATCACCACCCCGACATTAAAAAGCATGCTGCTACTTACGTTGGAAGCCCCTTCTGCCCTCCCATGAAAAGATGTCTACTTTTAAAAGAGAAAATCATTCCTCTTTCACAAATGTAACGTAAAGCATGTCAAAGATTTTATTTAATCATTAATCAGTGAGAGAACTGCAACCTGTTGAAAGATGAATCCAGAGCAGACACACACATAGTCCATCAGGGATACTTAAACGAAGTTGCTTAAAAAAAGGCAAACGTGGCTATTTCCATGTGAGGGGAGGGAAGTCAACTGAACTTCCATTAGAAAAGAAAATCATTTCTCTCTCTCTCTCTCTAAGAATAGTTCGCATAGCTACAAATGACAGCATTGTGAACAGCTTGAATATCATGACAGGTACTGAGACCCTGGAGGACTAGCTATTTGGAAGGACATCCCAGACCCCGCTCATTTGTCATTGGAGACATCCAGTCATCCTTTTGGTCCATTTCCAAGGCTGTCACGATGCTTCCTGAGGCTCTTTCTCTCCCTCTGCCTCTTTCTGCCTCTCTGCCCACAGTGGGTCACAGTCTGCTTCCCAAGGGTTAACCCTTTCCTGCCTCCATCCTCCCAGCCATTCTGTTGAGTAGCCTGTCAGCAACTGTGTGGCATCAGCACCAAGCTCAGCCGTGGTCCATTTCTTACACCTTCGGAACAAATCAGGGAGACATTTTCTTGTGCTTAGACTTCTGAATCATTTCAAGTTTCATTCTACTGGGCTTGAAGATTTGAACTAACTTAGCCATACAGCGTCAGAATAGGTATTTTCCATGTCTTAGACTTCTATGGAAAATTGAATACAACTTCCCAATAGTTTAATTCTTTAACAAAGAAGATCAAAAGAGACCTTGCAGAATTTCAGATTCTGTCCTTGGCGGCATGTCTGTGTTGAGAAATTCACAAATTATGCTAGATTAGATTAGAGTAACATTTTAGTAACACTAATAAATCGAGGGAGTCAGCTGGTAAATGAATGTCAGAAAATCATTGGAGAAGGCTGAAATACGAGATAACCCCTTCTCCTAACACCATGACAGCCTCACAAGGCCCCGAGCTATGAGACATACAGTAGTGTCTATTTCCTGCAATGATTACACGTGCATCAAGACAACATAAGTGAAAACTTTCCATGTTTTAACACACACAGTAATTTGTTCATTGCTTTTGCCAGTCTGACTCAATCAGAATTTAGTTCCTTAAGGGCAGAGACATTGTTTTCTCAGTTCCTGTATCCTTGGAGCCTAGAGCCATGCCTTCACCTGCCTAAGCTTTTCTTGTTCCAGATTGTTCACAGAATAAAGTCTACACTCCTCAGCAGGATGACAGACCTTTCTTGACGCTCTCCCCACCCTGTCCTCCCCACCTTTCAGGATGGTATCACATGCCTGTGCTCAAGGCTTTTGATTGCTCAGGATTTGTTTTCATTTCCTTTGGCAGCTATTCATTTAAAAGAAGATACATTTATATTTCAAAATTTTTGAGATGTGTAATAGGAGGATTTAGTAAAAGTGTTTCAAAGTTTTCTAACTTGAAATATTGACCAAGTCCAAAGTCCTACTATATTCTTTTCCATGTCTATCTTAAATATTTATGCATAATTATGCTCTAAGTGACATTCTTTTAAACTACCAAAAGGTGGATTTTGTTTTGCCTCCTTGTGATCTAAAAAGTTTCTTTTAATAGGCAAATTGAATCCATTTACATTTTTTGTGATTACTGACATATTTAGGTGTATCTTTGCTATTTTAATGTATTTTTATCTACTCTGTATTCTTTACATATTTTCTCTTTCATGGCACTTGTTTGTTAGATTGCATTTTATTTGTCTCCATTCTCATTTCTCTCTCCTGGTTTGGACATTATACATTTTTCTAACAAGGTCTAACACTGAGCTGTCTTGCTTTTTCAAGATAAGGACCGGACTTCAGAATTCTTCAGTTTTCATCATTCATTTCACTGTTGACAAGTATTTTAATGACTTTTTTTTTCACACTCCTATTTCTCTGTTATTGTTCTCATTATTTTTAGGAGTCAATGCTTTTTTAAATTCACTAACCATGGTTTTTTTTTTTTTTTTTTTTTACCAGCTCTTCTTTTCTTCTTTGCGTCTTATACTCTATGTTTCCCTTTTAAGGTCACTTTCTTTGCTACTGCAGTCCATTCTTAAGTAGTTCTTTCAGCAGCTATCTATTCATTTTAGCTTTTCTCTGTCTGAAAATGCCCGCATTTCATTCTCCCTTGAACATAATTGCTAAAAATGGTACAAAAAAAAAATCAATCACCTGAGATTAAGGCTCAGACAGACTGAAGTCTGACTCAGGTGGGAAGTGGGGAGGGGGACACAGGTGCAGAGCTGGCCCCGCGGTCACAGTCCAAACCTGTCACAGCTCCTTTTGCAGACCCACGGCCCTGCATCGTGCCTGCACGTCATTCACCCATGCACCCCAAACTTGCCCGTGTATCTGTGTATTGCCAGAAACCAGCGCTGGCTCCCCCTGGGGCCTTAAATGGACAGGGATGCGGGGGTGAAGGGGGATGGAGGCACATGGAGGCCAGTCCCCCACTGGGCTGCAGGGGCATTTCCAAGCTCAAGGACCTGCAGCAGAGCCCCGCCACAGCGCTGAAAGTGTTCAGTGAACACCTATTTATCACCCACCGACATACACATTGTCAATGCTTTGCTGTATTTGTTTTATATACTTCTCTTTATATATTTATCCATCATATTTTTTGATACATTTCAAAAAAGTTGTAGATATCCATTTACTTCAGTCCTAGGCACTTAGCCTGGATATTATTAAGTAGGTTTCAATATGTTCAGAGCTCCTTTTTGGAAATAAAGTATATTTTATATACTTATATGAGTAAAATTTAAAAGTATCATTATATGAGTTTGACAAGTATATCCATGTGTATAAACGCATTCGCTAAAATATAGAATGCTGCTCTCTAGCACACCCTAGTGGCTCAGGAACTAAGTTGCTGGCTGGAGGTTAGACCATATGAAGGCCAAGGAGCTGGGCTTGTCACCTGGGGCCAGGCGGAGCAACCAAAATGAACAAATAAATAAAAATTCTTCTTTCTCATCTCTCTTCCTTTCTTCCTGCCACCTGCTTGCCTTCATTCCTGCACACCTTCCTTCTTCTTAAAGGAAAAATTAAAAACAGAAAATGACAATGTTGTCTTCATTCCAGAAAGTTCCTTTCTAGGCAACCCCTAGAATTCCCTGGAGAGACAAGCAGTATTTTGATTTTTTTTTTTCTTCTTGTTCTAGAACTTTGTATGAATGGAATCTCCACCATGAACTCTTTTGTCTAAAGCTTTTTGCTTAGCAGACTTTGCTGTGTGAAGATCAGAAGCTGCAGAGCAGAGCAGTCAGCGAATAAGGTCAGCCTCCCTGGGAGAGGGGAGTGTGGAGTTGAGTTTGTAGATGCGGTGCAGTTCCGTCAAGCAGAGTAGTCACAGTACTGGAGAATGCTGACTTGTTATTAGGTCGTTTAATCTCTTCAAGCATGCCCCTAAAAATCACAGTATTCAAAACAGAATTCACACACACGTGCTGTGAACCTCAAGAGCAAGGCATTTAAAATGAACATGGACGATCTCTCCTTGTTCCTTTATTTCTTTGTTTAAAGATCAAATAATCTTATTGAAAGATAACATTTTGAAATTTATAATACTTAAATGTGTGCATTTATGAGGTTGCTTTCAGATCACAAGATGCCATATAAAAGAGTAAAAGATAATGTTCTACCACAAGATGACTCTCTAGAAAAAGTGAAAAGCATAGAAGAAGAGATCATGTTTGTGCTTACCAGGGGGAAGGGGAGAGGAACCTGCAAGAAGGTGCTCAAAAGGTTGAACTTCCAGTTATAAGACAAATAACAGGGATATAATGCACAGCATGTGGACTAGTAAACACTACATGGAAATAGTCATGACAGTAAATCCTGAGAATTTCTCATAACGAGGAGAATCATATTTTCTTTTTCTTTTTTTCTTGCTTCTGTAAGAGATGAAGTTAATGCAGCTCATTGTGGTCATCATTCACAATAGATGTAATTTAGATCATATGCTATAGACTTAAAACGTATACAGTATTGTACATCAATGACATTTATTTTTATAATAGCTTTATTGAGATATATATTCATGAAATGTGCCCTTTTAAAATGTAAATTCAGTGCATTCTGGTGGCTTGGGTGTTAAGTCTGCAGTTGCAGTGTGGTCTGCATAAAGCCAAAGACCTGGATTTGTGATCCAGTCAGGGGAACAACCAAGAAATGAACAACTAACTGAAAAAATAAAAGGCTTCTTCCTCCTTTGTCTTCCTGCGTCCCTGCCTACTTACATTCATTCCTGCCTGCCTCCTTTAAAAAATGTAAATTCAGTGGTTTTATTGTATTCACAGAGTGGTGCCCTCATTATGACTAATTTTATAGTATTTTCATCATCTCCCTCCAAAATGTTCCTTTTCTTATCAGGTAGCCTACCAAACTTTTAATATTTCTCACCTCAAATGAACATCATCTGTTTCCTTTTTATCGAAGCCACCGAACATGAGAGCTCATTAAAATCTGAGACATTTGATTAACTCTAGGAAAGTTCTCTCCATTCTCTTCCTTATCTTCCTTTCACAGCAGGATTATGAGGTTGCTTGATGGCTTAAAAAAATATTGTCATGAAAAATCTCCCTTTGGGCATGTTTGTGTAGTAGATAGCACAACCTTAACAGGCTTATTCAAACGACTTTATTCAAAAGAAACGGGCAGGCACCCCGGAGCCAGCCGGCATGTATGGAAAAGGGTGCTTAGTTTCTCGTTTGTAATAAAACAGAGAACCACTAGGCGGCGTTAGCGGTTAAGGAATCGCAGCTGTAAGTTGGTGCGGGTGTGCTGGAGAGAACCAACCTCCTGGAAGAAACCTGTCATGGTTCTCATTTAAAGTCCAAGCGAGCTTACCTAACTGCTGACTGCAGCCGTCTGTTGACGTTGTGTCTACACAAGAAGGGTGATGTTTGCAATGGCCCCATTTATTTTGTCACGCTAATGATGACATCTGACCTTGGTGTAGCACTCTACAGCTTAGCGTGCTGTCCTGCATAAATGCCTTTGCTTTTCACAGCAACAATGATGGCTGGGCATGAATGCGTTCTTATTATTTTGGAGGTGTATAAAGTGAGACAGGCATCTGCCTGCATCCAGACGTGTCAGGGTGGCTAACCCAGCCAGTGCAGGGTCCAGGGCACTTTCTTTCCTCTTCTATTTTTTTGTGGACCATTGATCCTGGAGCAAAGTAGAAAACTATTCATTCCTTTTGTGGGGGCACAGAACCTAGCCTCTGGTCACAGCGACTGGGGACAAACAGTAAAAAGAAGCAGAATAGATACAGGTGGAAATCCACAGAATTAGTGAACAAAAGAGGTCCTCAGTTCCTGCCAGACACCTGTGAGTCTCTATCATGCCTGGGCAGGTGGGAAGACCAGCATCTCGTCCTGGGCAGTGTGGACCATCCTTCAAGCTAGGGCTGAGGTTTCTGATGAATGCTCCATGTTCCAGAAGTGCTCCCCATCCCAAGCATTCATCTTCACCTTTAGTTTTGACGTTTGTCTGTTGGCTCCCGTTTCCTAGCCTTACATACTAATTAAAAGAGTGAAAATATTATGTGTACACAGACTCCCCAAATCTGAAAGCACAGCCTTCCCATAAAAACTTTCATAAGTTGACATGACATAAGGAGAAGAAGCAATTACTATTAATTTATGGGAAAGAATGCTTGCATGTTCCCAGATGCCCCAAATAACCTACCAAACCAAGCCGGCTAGCGCATCAAGGTCCAAATCACAGCAGCTTAGAGTAAAAGCAGGAAGGACTGATGTGCACCCAGCTTGGAAAGTCCCTCAGGGGACCAGCTGGAGGGACATTTTGTCGGACGCCCTGCCACTAAAAGGGAGGCTCTAAAACCCACACCCCAAAGCTGTGTTAGCCTTTTGTCTTTTGTTGTAAAACCAGAACTCCTTTCCTTTTACTTTGTGAAAACTGGTGCTAAAGTCTTTCATAAAAGCAAAAACAAAAAACGTTGCAACTGAGCTTTCGAGAAGTGAGGGACGCCTGCACACACATTTTCTTGACAGTCAGAGTGGGGACCAGACCAGTTGGTCAGCAGATTTGCTAGGGTCTGCATTTGTGCCCTCTGCTCTCTTTCAAACAAAACCCACACCAGACACCCCTTCTGGGGCCTCAGTCGATGAGTCTGCAAGTCCCACCTCCTTCTGACAGGACAACTTCACTTAATACAGGGGAGATCCTGGGGCATTAGAGTTAAGAGGGGCAGGCCAAACTTGCCCATGGGCCGGTCGGCAGGTGTCCGGCGCCGCGGAGGTGCAGGGTATCCAGCAAAGGAAGGGCGTTGTCTTCACTTCCCGCGTGGTGGCCTTCTTGGGGCGAATCGCAGCAGAGGGTGCGCCTGGCGCGCCTAGGGGCGCGATCGGCGGGTCCAGGCTTGGCGATACGCCCGCCGGGCCGGGTACCCGCAGGCCGGCAGGGGGCGCCCTGGCAGCGCGGCGTCCCCCGCCCACCGGCGACTGCAGGAGCGGCGGCCGAGCCGGAGCCGGGAGCGCAGGAGCCGCCCTGCGCGGTGGGGGCGCAAGGGGCGCCCGGAGCCGCGGCCGCGCGCCGGCCCCGCGCCCAGCTCCCTGCTGCGCTGAGCAACCCGCGGACGCCAGGCCCTCGGGAGGATGACCATGGCCGGGGGCCGGCGGGGACTGGTGGCCCCGCAGAACACGTTTCTGGAGAACATCGTCCGGCGGTCCAATGGTAAGGGGCCTCGGCTCCCGGCTGCCCGCTCTGCTCAGCCTTAGCGGCGGCGCGCGGGTGCCGCGGGCTGGGGGTGGGCGGCGGGCGGCGGGCGGTGGCAGCGCGCTCCCTATCTCCGCACCGCGCTACGGGACCCGTGGGCTGTCGCGCGTCTCCCCGGCTCCTCTCCAGGGAGCATGACTACCGACGAACGAAGTCCTGGCCAAGTGCTGGGAGCTGGACCCTCGGCCCCGCGACCTCAGGGCACTGCCCACCTTCCCTGTCCTCTTGGGCCCTCTGTCTCCGGACCCGCGGCAGACACGGCGGGTGGTCCCGCCGCGGGCGGGGAGGTTGCTGCTGCCTCGTCGTCCATCCCGGTGGCGAGGTGCCCAGGGTGTGGGGACGTGGGGGTGCGGGGACTGCGGGCTGCCCGGCTCCTCCGCCCGCACCCCCAGCCACCCGAGGTTAAGTTAAGGCTCAGACGGACCGAGGTCCGACTCAGGTGGGAAGTGGGGAGGGGGGCACAGGTGCAGAGCTGGCCCCGCGGTCCCAGGTCCGACCCTGTCATAGCTCCTTTTGCAGACCCACAGCCCTGCATTGTGCCTGCGCGTCATTTACCCATGCACCCCAAACTTGCCCGTGTATCTGTGCATTGCCAGGAGACCAGCGCCGGCTCTCCCTGGGGCCTTAAATGGACAGGGATGGGGGCGTTGAAGGGGGATGGGGCGCATGAAGGCCAGTCCCCAACTGGGCTGAAGGGGCATTTCCAACCTCAAGGACCTGCAGCAGAGCCCCGCCACAGCGCTGGCTGGCGAGCAGAGGGAGCCAGCTGGAAGAACCTGGGGCCAAGCCAGAGGTGTCTTTCTGCTTCCAGAGATGTGGACATTCTTCTGTTGGGAGGACCTGAGGACTTAGCTCAGGAAATGGGTCCAAGGATGTGTAAATATCAGCGTTCCAGAGCCTCAAGGAGCGGGTGTTTAAAATTAAATTATGGGCTTCTCCTTAGATGTAGTTTGAGAGTCAGAGCAAGGCATGAAACGTGATGGACTCCTAAGAACTACTCATTAATTCAAGTGATTAAAGTTTATCTTCTAATTAAAAACTTATGGATGAGAATAGCAATTTGTCATACAGTATTTACACACCTTCTTAGCAGTGCTCACTGCCGGGGTGCCTGGAATATGAGTCTGGAACACTTTCTGGTCACTTAGGTTTCCCTGCAAGGTCTTCTTCACTCAGACTCAGGTGGATTTTAGAGTCGCTGCCTGGGGATGTCGGGGGTGATAACGCCTACAGAAACAGCCGCAGTGAACTCTTCCGCCCTAAAAATGCTAGAGGTGTTCATGAATTTTAATTTAAGACTTAATGTGCTATGGTTGCTGTTGATATTGGCTTGTTGGAGGCATGGAAACATCTTGTAGATTTTAAAATCCCATTGCCAGTGACGTCAACTTTCTCATAGATATGAACAATTCCATTTTTTTTTTTTTTTTTTTTTTTGAAGAACCAGTTGGAGGGAAACCCGGTATCTAATGCCCTGCTTCCAGGTGCGGAACCCTCCCTGCTCCAGTCACAGCATCTTGAATTTGTGAGTCTTCAGAGAGCTAGCGCCACAATTTAGGAAGACCCCGGCACCGAGAAGGCAGACTGCCCTCTTGTTTGGTTACTATCCCCCTTGTTAGATTATGGGGAGTAGGGAACTGAGAATATTTTTAGCAAGGACGCTGTGGTTTCAGCACCAGCTCTGACAGCTTGACTTCAGTTAACCAGCCAACGAAACAACATCAGCGACAGAAACAACACGTCTTAGTTGGATGAACACTTAAAATGATCTATTGTTTTGGAAGGAAAGATTCTGATCTTGAAATGTGGGATGAAAGCTTTTAGTGATCCTGTTCAGAATATTTCCTGAACACAAGAAAAAAAATGTGGACTCTTGTAAATATCACCATATCTACAGGCATTATATTATTTTACTGTAATGGAAAAAGTCTATTTAAAAATATTGATTGTCTTCTAAAATCCACCAGCCTGTTTTTGGACATTATGGTATTTAAATAGCAGTTTACCTTTAAATAGCAATACTCCTTGACCATTTTAGTAGGTATTTTTTTCCCCCAGGAGCCCTTATGAAACATTTTATTCCTCTGTACCGATCAGAAGACTGAGTCCTCAGATTATTTATTTAAAAGCATTTTAAGGAAGGAAGAGGAGGAGGAAGCATTTATTTATTTCAGCTGTTCCTTCTGGCCCTGGCTCAAGAATTTGAGTCTTTGGGTTTTACATGGTCTACACCACAGCTGCCGGCTTATACCTGAGCCACCAGGACACATTGAGTTCTCAGATGATTAAGTAACTCACTCAATGCAGCAGGAAGACGTGTCTGGGGCAGGTATTCTTTGGAGAAGATGGTTAGTATCTTGTCTAGTATTACTTATCTAACTCTGAAGACTGCGTCTGTGAATAGTTTTCATCACCCTTAAACAACTTGTCTTATATGCCAAGAGACAATAGGGCTGGCTTTGTTCTGGGACTTTGGAATATCTGGTGTCTATGATATAACAGAACTGGAGGATGAGCCAGATCTTAGACATCATGTTATCTACCTCTCTTTCCCTATCGTAGAGACAGAACTTAAAGCCAGCACCTTTCCTCATATATTTAAGGGCGAAACTGATCAGATCCCAAACCCTTTGACTCCAGTGTCAGGGTCCTCTTGGTGCATCTGCCTTCCTGGTATTACCATTAGTTTCTCTAGAGTAGTAGAATTTCCCAGCGGAGATGAAATAAATCCATTCTGGCTAACAGCCATTTGACCACGTCCACACACGATCTCAGGGCCGAGGGAAGTTAATTCTGTTCTGAGGAAGGGCAGTATTTCCACCTTTGTCCATAGTTAGCTGAAGGCATTGGCAGGGAGGCTGGCATGGACACATCTGTGCTCATTAGAAAGTAGCACGCTCCTTTTCATAGAAAGTCCCCTCCAATCCTCGTAAGCCAGCAATGGAGGTACAGGTCTCCCATTCAAGTTTCAGAAACTGGGCAGGCTCTGGTTAAGTACCTACAGCTAGTTAGCAAGAAGTGGGACTACAACACTGGGGGTGACTGAGGGATGAATTGGAAGCTGTGACTGTTATGTCACCAAAGACTGATCAGATTTTCTGGACATTGGAGGTAGAGTGTCTTCCTTTTAGGAAGGTCCCTTCTTAGTGGCTCTTGGCTGACTTTCTTGCCTCTGCTCCACAATATTCTCTGACTGTAACTCTTACTTAGCCTGTATTGTACTAAAAACATTTTTATGGTGTTGACTGGTCTTGATCAAACTAAAACCCAGCTCACCTTTCTTTGACCTATTCTGAATACCACTTGAAAGAGGGGCGGGAGAGATTTGGGATAGTTGTAAGTAGTTAGCAGGAAGGATGAATGCTCCAGGTTTGAGTTGATTTTTCTATGGCCCCGTGAGTGATCATTTCAAATCTTGCTATTGATTTCACTTTCACACAGGAAAAGCCAGCCTGTTTCTCTTTATATTCATGGTTGGAAAGTGTTGTTCCAGAATATTTTTGATGGTGGCTTGAATCTTCAGGCATTTACCGTCAGAATGCTCACTGGAGCAAATAAGATCTGTCTTTGGAAGGCTGGCAGACCTTGGTGCCAGGAAACTGCAAAAGCGTTACCCGGAATGGTCTCATACTCGACAGAGAAGATGCCTTAGTGATGGGAAACCTGTATGGAGTTCCCGTAGATGCCGGTGGGAATCCAGCACGTTAGCTGGAGCGAAAGGCAGCACATTTTGGGTGCAGATTTATGCACATGTATAATTTACAGATTGTTAAATCAGCTGTGTTGTCGTAGAGCGTTAAGTCGGTTCAGGTTGTTGATGTAATTAGTTAGCAAACAGGATGAGAGCCTCACTGGTGTTGTCCCTCAGAGACGTGTGGGGCCCTGGAGATGTTTATCAAACAGAAAACTGGTTCGAGCCTTTGCTGCTCTAAAGGGTCATCTGGTTTATTACCACTCGGCAGAGCGCGGCTTCTCGAATTATGTTCCGAGATAACCTTCAGCCAAGACCCAGCTCTCTTTCTCTCAAAAGTGTCAGAAAGTTCAATCAATAGACTGGTATTTGCTGGGGGAGGCTGAGGGGATGCAGCTGTGATATAACAGAAGGCAAGGGAGTTTCTGAACACCCCATCTTAATAAAATCCATCCCTTTTAATCATCTCTCCTAAAGGAGCCCATGCCCTGGAGGAACATCGTGGGTAAACCGAGCCTTTGGCGCCTTCTCTCCAATCCCAGCTCTGCTCTGACTGTGGCTCCTGTCCCTTTCCCTCGGGTTGTGGTTAGAGAGTTAATGGCTGTGAGCAAGCCTTTGAAATAACCTTAGTTATTTATTCAAAGGAACCTACAGTAAAATGAGTATCTGCTTTATACATTTGGACTTGGAGCTGTGTTTGTTTTTTCTCTTTGAGTGGCCACACCTGTGACTGGCACTAGACTGACAGCTCTCGGGCCTGTGGCCCGGTTGTCTGCCATTCCTTTCTGGTGCTTGAGTCCCTCGAGAGCCTCCTCCCAGCTCACAAGCTTCAGTGACGGCGACGGCAGCGTGCTGGCTCTGACGATGCCAGGCTTGGTCTTATGTCAGAAGCAGCAGGAGTCGGGACCTCTCTCTTGTCTCCTTCCCTCCTTTTCTTGTTTGTTCGGTCACCTGAATCTGCTCTGACAGCCACACTCCTCCCATCTCTGCCTTGCACACGTGCTGATTCGGCTCATGCCTCTCTCCACCCGAAAACCTTTTTTTTAGGGTAGTTTGATCACAGTTCTTGTCTTTATTCGCTCTTTCCAAACACCTTTTGTTGCTTAATAAAAAAGCACACAAAATAACTCGTGCAGCTGAAGTAAATGAATAGAGGAAACGCTGTGCTACACCCCCCTGCCCCCCGCACCTCCTCACATCAAGGGTCTTGGCAGCTCTGAGCCTGAGCCTCCTGACCCCAGCTCCCTACTCTCCTCCCAGGGAGCCTCCCTGACCTTCTGATGACCATCTGCTTGCTTTCCTTGTAAGTTCCCCATGTCTCGGCGTTCCTGAGCATGACAGCGTCTGTGTGTCTAGCTTTGCCCTTGTCCCTGGGACCTTGGTTCGAGAGCCATGTCTGTGATGGGGCAGCAGTGGTGCGTTTTCAGGGCTGTGTGATCTCTGTGACCTGCTCTCCTTCATCCTGCTCCTGTTGGACCTGCAGATTGTTTCCAGGCTTTTGCTCTTAATGCTGCTGCAAATATTCACGCACAGACAGGCCTTTTGGGCCCCCGGCGTGTGTTTCTCTTGGGTGTGTCCCTGGGGAGGGGGCAGTGCTTATTGTGACAGGTGCTGTCTTACCGTTTCCAAAGGTTGGTGCCATCCACGCCTGGCGTGCGTTGAAGAGTTCCTTGCCAGCACTTGCTACTTTCTTCTTTTCCTTCAATAAATGACGTTTCCGTGCTGTCTAATAACACAGAAGTCAGGGCCACTGAGCCGTACCAGCAGCAAGCACTTGATCAAGATGGAACACAGCGTGCCCCTGTGCCATCGGAGGTTCTGCGTCTGCAGCGCGTGAAACCGTTCTCACGGTGTGACTCCCTCACACATGACCCTCAGTGACGGGAAGATTTGCGCAGTTCGAATTATGTGCAAAGGGCGCAAGCCGCGTGCTGCGTGTGTGTGTGTAAGCAGTAAACCCTGGGGGCAGAGATGATGTAAGAATCAGAGCTGGAAGTGAGTGGTTCTAGGAAGTGAATGACTTCTGTTTATTTTAGTGAAAGAAAACAAATGACTGGAGGGAGGGCAGAGATTGTATGAAGGAATGAAAAAGTCAGACAGATTAAAACAAAGAGCAAAGATTGGCTCGCGGTTCATTTTGTAACAGGAAGGACCCGTGTGCGCCAAACTGCATGGGGGCGTGGGAGTCCCCTCACGAGCCAGACTTTCATGATGATGTGGATCTCCCAGAGGAATCAATGCTAAAGACCACCAGGCATTTAAACCTCTCCAAGATTTAGGAGGTGTTTTCCCGAGTAAACCTTGCCGTGTATCTTCCCTTATTTTATGACCATTTCTTGAGATTGGAGGTGGTGTGTTTAAGGACTCTTGCAGAACTTGCGAAGCTTTGATGTGGTGGGAGTTTCCTTAAGCAGATCTCATCTCTCCAGATGTCCTGTTGCTCTAGTCTCCTTGGCCTGTTCACTCATCCGCTGTCCTGAGCTTTTGGGACAGTCCAGATGAGGCACTTTGTTGGGTGTGCTGATTGCTCTCCGCGCAAGTGAAGTTTTCTGAACAGATGCTGGCCTGGCCAACATCAGCACCCGCCAGATCCCGTGGTCTTTGCTAAGGGCCCTGCAATCCTGATGATGATAAGATGTAACACTCTTCTGGTTGGTATTACAGAGCTAAGCTGATAGTGCACTTACTGTCAGATTATTCATGGTGTAAGTTACAGTGATAACTCTCCTGATTAGTCCTAGGCTGCATAAAGCTGATGTTGGGAAATTAATGGATCCACTTCCATAATTATTAATGTATCAATGAGCGTGCCTTCAACCATTGTGCCTCATAGTTTTATCAGGGCTCTGTGCTGACACCAGTGCTTCTGGACGGAGGAGGAACAGCCCCTTGCTCTGTTCCTCCTCCCTTCTGTGATCCGAGGCCTCCTCCTTGGCGAGCTTGGTTCTGGGCTCAGCATTTGAAAGGCGATACTTTATTGGCAAATTCTGCAGTCCTTATCTCCTGCTTGACTTTGGTTTCCTTTACGAGTGAATTTGGAAAGCATATTTTAACTCAGAACTTTACAACCATGGCGAAGAAAGTGGATAACTTGAGTGATGACTTTTTTTGTGTATTTTTAAAATTTATTCATATTTAGTCAGTCTTTTGTTCACAGCACTACATTCATTTTTAAATATTGACACTATCTCAGTCTGTGTTTCATAGCGCACCAACCACCAGAGTACCTGAATGCACATTGGAGAGTGTTTTCTTGGTTTCTGCACAGCATCCGGGATGGAACTGGTGAGAGTCTGTGTGGCTGGTGCTGAGGCTGTGTGTTGACCTCTGTGTGACCAGTGTCCCTGGGAGGCTGTTGTCCTCCAGTGCCACTCTCTCTTCTTCTCTGGCCTGCTTTGTCCTGGAGGCTGACCCAGATGGGTGAGCCAACAGGACCCCTGCGTCCTGGCTCCCGACTGGTCCCAGTTGTGGGGGGAGCAGCCCACCAGTGCTGGGAGAGTGGGGGGTGGTGGATGTGTGCCTGTTTCCTCCTGCAAGGTCATGTGTCCTTGCTCTTTTCCCGCCATCTTCATCTTGGGGTAGGTTGGCGACTTAAAAGTTTCCAATTGTTGTCAACCCTACACCAGCACTGGTGCTGAAGTTTCCTCGGTGCTGGCCGGGCAGCCACATGGCTGGCACCTCCTCTTGGGTCTGAACATGCCCTGCTCACCTCTGTTTTGGTTCAGGCTGCGCCATGGCAGCTCAGGCTCTGCAGTGGGTGGAGCATCTGCACCTCAGAAGTTGGCAAACCCTTGAAATAAGGGCTCTCCAGCCCAGAGAGTCTGTTTGCCAGTCTCTCCTTTGTAGAGAGCTCCTTATTAGACATCCTCCTGGTCCATGTGGAGTGTCCTTCCTTTCTGCCAGGACTGTGACCCTGAGAGCAAGTCTCTTTTTGTCTGGATGAGGTACTTTCTCAACCTGTCCACACGGGTTCCGTTGTGGGGTGACCTTGGCGAGGCGGTGTGTCTTCAGCTACCCCTCTCAACACAAGACACCTGTGTCCTGCCTGGGGCAGCAGCTCCCATCTGCCCTTGCTTTTCAACTTGATCAGTTGTCACCTCCAAGCTCGTGCACTCCTATCATGTTCCTTGCCATCTTCTTCCAACTTCCATGAACAGTGGTCAAGAAAGACCATAACTTGAACATTTATCAGCCATCAGAAGTCAGTTGATAACACTGATGAGAAGCACCAGTTGTAATGATTGGTTATAACCACATCGCTCACACCAGGGGCTGATCGTGTGCCAAAGCTTCTCCCCGCACCTTGGCCCTAATACTCACTGTCACGCTGCTCTATGAGCACCCATTTTACAAGCACTGACACTAAGGTTTAAAGATGAAATATGTCACTTTCCTTTAATTTCTGGTTGTAGACTCTCTAGGAAATTGTTAGGATTGCAAGTTCCCGGGCCCTCCCTCATTCCTAGGAAATCTGGCACTCGGGATGGGGTCCAGTTATGTGTGTTTTCTAAGTCCCTCCGGATGACATTACATATGGATGATCCTTCATTGGAGACACCCATGCATTTTCTTTCAGAAGTTCTATTTTTTAATAATAATGATATTTCTTTTGTTTACATTGCTATATGCATTATGGGTACTCAAATTTGCCTGGGTTTCTGCATTTCATAACACACCCACCACCCTTCACCACCTCGTTTCCTCCTTCTTCCCCTCCCCACTCCCACCCCACTGCTGGCACAGTCTTGTGTCCTATGGATTGTGTTGAGATTTGTCTGATTCTCTGCTCAGTTTCATTATATCTACATCTAATGATCCCTGCTTTACTTCTTTCTGCTTTTTAAAGTGTCACTTATTTTTCTTGACATGATCCCCTCCAGTTCCATCCATGTTGCTGTAAAGGGCACGATGTCATCTTTTTTTAATAGCTGCATGGAATTCTGCAGAGTATCTAGAACACAACTTCTTTATCCAGTCGTCTGCTGGAAGGCATTTAGGTTGTTTCCATGTCTTGGCTATTGTCAACTGTGTTTCTGTGAACATAGGGGTGCAGGCATTTCTTAACCTGAGGACTCAATGCCCAGCTGCAGGTGTGAGACAGGGAGGCGGAACAGACTCCTTCTCTATCAACTTACAATTAACGATCTTCTACTTACAACGGGGCTATGACCTAATACACCCTCGAAGTTCAGAGTATCCTAAGTTGAAAATGCACTTGATTCATCTACCGACTGGACATCAAAGCTTAGCCTTTGCCATCTTAAATGTGCCCAGAACACTAACATCAGCCTACAACTGGGCAGAATCACCTACCACACAATTGTTTTATAATGAAGCATTGACTGTCTCATCTAATTTATTGACCATTGCATGCACAGTGGAAACCGGAATGCCCCATTCACAATTTGAAGTGAGAACGCGTCACTTTCTCACCATCAAGTTGAAAATCTAATCAAAACCATCGGAAGTTGGGACTGTTCTCCCTGTGTTTGCGCATGACCCTGCCTCTGTAATGACTGCATTTCAGCATCTTGGTCTCTCCAGGGACCCACTGGGGCCATCAGCCTCCTTCTTGGCTAGCTCCCTGTGGACCTATGGATCCTGGTGTCCTCTGCTGTCCATCATCCTCCATCCACTTTTCATCTTCTGGAAGCCAATTGAGCTTAGGCCTACAGGTGGCCCCTTCTCTGTTGTGGTTTATGCCTTTAACTTTCCAGCCAGCATTCAAGAACAAGGAAATAACAGTCTGTGCACAATCTGCCATTTTGAAATGATAGCGGATAGTTTTTAAAGACAGAGGAAGTCTTAAACCCTGATGTCTAGTCATTCTCTGACAGATAAGATCACCTTGATCCTTGGCCACCCAGGGATGGTGGGCACTCCCTGAGTGTGCCCTCTTCTCTGCCATTCTTGTCACCTGACAGGACTGCACCATTAGTGGGCAGATGTGTCCCTGCAGGCCCACCATGCTGGACAAGGTGAATACACACTTATTTATCATATCAGACTGCCCTTCTCCACCCTCCAGCCATACCTACCCACACTGAACTGTTTTCTAAGACAATCTTAAAAGGGCAAAGGAAAAATGAACTTACAATCTAATTGAGTACCAGGGGACATTTTTATATGGCTGGCTTTGAGCTCCTTTGAGTTTTTTGTTGCTGCATCCTGGGAAGGACAAGAATGGCAGAGAAGAGGGCACACTTGGGGAGTGTCCACCACCCCTGGGTGGCCAAGGAGCATGGTGATCTGAGTCAGTGATGTTCTCAGCATTTTCTTCAAAGTGCCTATAACACGTAGTGAGCTTTTAGACGTGACTATGACTTATTTTTCTCAGGAATGTCGTGTACAGCACGGGGTCCACAGACGATAATGTAGCATTTAAATTGGAAGAATTTCTAAGAATGGATAGAAAAAGACGGTCATCATCTATCATTGTATACAAATGACAAGTCATTATTTTGTATCCCTGAAACCAACATCATGTCGAATGTCATTACACTTCCCTTAAAAATGACTGACTATAAAAGTGAAAGTAAAATACTTGTTCCATTTATCTATTATACCACGTATTAATGATCACAGTAATTCAATTAGTCAATAATTACTGACTTCTTACTTATTAAGTAAAATATTATTGACTAAAAGTAAGTCTATATTTCTAACGTAATTTCATATGTACTCTCATTCTCTTCCTTACAGCTTGTGCAACTGATTCATCTGCTTTTACTGTTTTAAAATCCATTAATTTGATGCTGAATGAAGACAGAGGTCATGCTTTTGAAACCGTGCACTTAGGGGTAAATGAAATGTTTGAGTTTGCTTTTGAAATTGAAATCTCTCTCCCCATTGTAAATGACTGACTTAATCAAAAATGTATTTTTGTGGGATATTAAAATCAGAGACAAAGCAAATAACTACAGAATCTCTTGGGATTTCAGTTTGTACTGTGTAAAGATTGCGTCCTTGACGATTTACAAGAGCCATTTTCATAGAGTTTGTTTGTGGAAAAAACAGGAGAGACACAAAACGGCTTGCTGGTATCAAGACTTTAGATGTTTCATGCAGGTTCACATTGACTTTAGCTTTTCATTTCTCACCCAACCAATTCATTGTCTCCAACTTTTCCAAAGCTGAATCTGCCTTATTTTTTTAAGAAAGGAAGGAAGAAGAGGAAGCATAGGGAGGAAGGAAGGAGAAAGGAGAAGGGAAGGGAGGGAGGAAGGAAGGAAGGAAGGAAAGAAGGAAAGAAGGAAGGAAGGAAAAAAGGAACGACTTTTATTGGTTTGTTTATTTTAGCTGTTCCCTGGTCTTGGGTCAAGAACCTAGGTCCTTGGGCTTTACATGGTCCACCCCTGAGGCTTAGCGCCTGAGCCACACTTTTTTTTTTTTGTTCTTTTTAAATTTAATTTCTAGTGTGGATTTTATTTACATTCAAGCCAATCAAACTGTTGCTTCCTGGTCTTTGTCTTGTGCTTATGTACAATCTTCTTGTTATCATTTATCTGTATCAATATTTTTCTATTGTTTTAAAAGAAAGGAAAAAGTAGTTTTACTCAAATTTGACTTTTGCAAGAGAACCGATACCCTTAATAATCTATAATGTAGCAAAGTGTCGAGAAGATGTGTTCTCTTTAAAATATCTCGTTGTTAGGAGCATCATATGAAATATTTACTGTAGCTCTATAAATAACTGGAGCTGGCAGGGAACAATACATTTGTGTGAGCTGCTAGCTGAATGTAGCTTTTATCTGTGTAATTACCCAAACTGAGTCACTTTTCTAAGTCATTGCTTTAGTTAGTTTTCTCTTTGTTATTTGTGGTAATTACGATGAAAAGCAATTTTCCAATAATTTCTTTTTAGAATATCTCTATGTTGTTCTTTATGGGCAAATGGTAGGTTTGGTGTGATTTGACAGGTCCAACTCCTGTCGAATGGGTGGCTCAGCTCCCCCCCCCCCGCCCCCCCCGTGCACCTCCCCCTCTGTGCCAGGCTCCCCCCTGCCCCCCTCCCCCCTGCCCCCTGACCCCAGCTGAAGGAACAGTGTGGAGGGGAGGGGAGCATTCCAATTTTTAGAGAATGTTTGTTTTTGTTATACAAACCCAACCAGAGGAAAACTGTGGGCTGAGGAATGTTGAATTTAGGAAACCTTGCATTAATTGCATGCACTCTTGCAGGTCTGGAGACCCTCAGGGACTAAAAAGGCATCAGAGGGGTGTGGGAGCCATGACATCTGGCTAATTTGCAACAAAGACCCTGAGGCCTAGGCGTATTCAGATGAGTGCCAACGACTGCCTCCAGGCAGGGGCAGCCAGGTCGCAGTGGATGATGTAGGAGGAGGATCTGTTCAGAACAAACAGATTTGGAGGCGAGCTGGGGGCTTCAGAATGCACCTTCTACCTGCACAAGCTATTTGGTGGGCAGCAGAGTATATGTCTTGCTTGGATTTTATGGGTCCTGAAGGCCCACATTGGCTTTTTCTGCAGGTAGAACTGGACCCACAAATCTGTGATTGTTTCCCCTGCAGAATCCTTGGACAGTGTGGTACTCATTTCTGGTAATATGCACATCATGTCAGGTCTCCAAATCCAAATAATTCCCTGAGCACGTGCTTCACTTGAAGCCCATCACTGCCCATTTGGTTTAGAAGAGGCTTCTACTATTATTAAAGCACCCTGGTTCTCTGGAGACCAGAGCTTAGAGACGTGATATTTTCAGGTTAATGGTTGGTCAGTGACTGTTCATGGGAATAGCTTGTGGGTTGCAAGCATCCCTTGTCATGAATACAGCTACTTAGGATTCCAATTTGATTTCTGGCAGATACAGGGACATGTGTTCGCCCGTACTGAGACCCTTGGAGTTGGCATGACTGACCCGCGTGGCTCATCAGGACAGCTCCACCACCGATCCCACTCTGTAGACCCTATATTGTCCCAGGATCTCCCTGGTCCATGCCCCAGTCACTGGCTTAGCACCTAAGCCACCAGGGTGTGCACCCTTCAGTCTTTCAAATGGTGCCCAGATCCCTAGGGAAGGCCTGGAAGGGGAGGTGGAGTCAATAGGGTGTCTGTTACCCCTACGTCTTCCACTGGTTTTTCTGGTTGATGAGAGTCGCATGTGTCTCTGTGTAACCTCATGTCCCTTTCTGCTCGTTGTCTCCTTGTGGCTTTTCTGTTGGGCAGTTGGGCTTGCCCACAGCCGTTCAGAGCTAAAGAGGCAGACGCTACCAGACTTGTACATAGGCCTGGGATTGGCTGGCATCCATTCTGTTGTGTGCTGGATGACACAGACCATAGACCTACCCCGATTCCAGGGTGAGGACTGAACAGGACAGGAGCTGGGAGCAGTTTACAGGGCTTCTGGTGTAACCTCCACTGTTCGTGGTGGTGCTTTGTACCAGTAGACAGTGGAGGGCGGGAAGGTGGAAGGGCTGGTCTCGTTCTAGGAGCATTTTTTTTTTTAAAGAAGAGAGAAATGAAAAGGATGTTACAAAGTATCAGCAGTATTCTGGGAAGGACCCTAAGTCTCTTTCTTTGGAGGTATTTCATGAAGACACAGCATGACTTGGTAGTGCCAGGAAGCATGGAAGGACTGACCTGTTAATCCCATTGGGTTCATGGGCTTTGACTCTGGTTAGTGTGGGGGAGCCCATTTCCCCCATTCCTTCAATATTTTACTGAATGAGATGGACGATGCTCAGTGAGGCCCACACATGTCTGCATCAGCACTGTTAAACTGAAGAAGATGATCATACTTCTCTCTCCTCTCCAGCACCCACTCTGGCTCTAGACCAGGAGTTACCAACCTACTCCTGGGCCAAGAAGCTGGAGCTGACCAAGCAGAGGGCTCTCAGGGCCTGTTGCAGGGGGTTCTGAGTCTCACAAAGAGAAACATCGTTCAAGGCCTTCCTCCGTCATCACACGGGGGTCACAGGCCAGTCTGAGGCCAAGACACTACAGAGTAGATTTCTCTTGCTTTTGAGATGCCTACTGATAGCTGGTCAATCTATGTGTGTGGGGGGCGGGGATGGGGGGGCGTACAAATGAGAGAGTGAAGAAAGGGGTCAAATTTCATTATAGTACTTCTTTCTGGGGGGTGAGCAGACCCCTCTTCCTCTTAGCATGGAAGAAATGCTGCCCTCGATACTTGAAAACACATGTAAGGTGGACTTAGTGAAACGCTGCACACCAAGTGGTGGGAAAAGAAAACAGTGAGCATGTTTTTAAAGAGAGATGTTAAGTATTATACGGAATGTAAGACTGTCTACCCAAACCCCAAAAAACTCTTTCTCGCAATAGGGAGACTATTCTGCCAAGCTGAGAGCCCTGAATGCCCAGGACTTTGAGGGAACTGCAGGATTTGTGAGCTGTGCTTTGTTGATTCTGTTGATGATTCTTGCAGAGCTTTTTACAGTTAAGAGCAATGACTTTGGTGTCAGTGATGGCTAATTTTATGTGTCAGCTGTGAGGTGTCCAGAGAGTGGTTCAGACTGTGTGCTCGGTGTTCCTTTGAGGGTGATTTTGGAGGAGATTAGCATTTGAATCGGCAGACCTAGTAAAACAGACGCTGCTTCCTGGTGTGGGTGGGCCTTCTCCCATCAGTTGAAGGTCCAAAAGGAACAAACAGCTAACTTTCCCCTGAGTAAGAGGAAATTCTTCTTGCCTGACTGGTTTTGAATTGGGACGCTGGGTTTTTTCCCTGATTTTGAGTTTGGACTGAAGTATTGTCTCTTCTCGGGGCTTGAGCCAACAGCCTGCAGCCTAGAATGTACCTTGTCAGCAATCCTGGGTCTCAGGCCTTCGAACTCCAGCTGCATTGCACCCTGGGCCCCCGGGCTCCACTTGCCAGCTCTAGATCTTGGCACTTGTCAGCCTTCATAATCACATAAACCAATTCCCAATAATACATCTCTCTCATATATATGTCTATATATACGTAGATATCCATACATACACTTAATTGATTCCATTTATCTGTAGAATGCTGATTAATACAGCATTAATCCTAGCTCTACTAAATGTGTGGCCTAAAAATAGTCCCTTCAATTTGCTTGGCCCTTTTTACACTATTTATACAAGCGGGTTTGTTTTAGTGCTGCCCACCTCAAGCGCTATCAGTGACTATTACATGTGGCCTGGATGATGATGGTGGTGATGATGGCAATGATGATGATAATGATGATGATAATGATGGTGATCAGGATGTTGAGGAGGATGATGATGATGGTAATGATGTTGATGTGGATGATGGTGGTGGTGATGATGAGAGAATTGATATTGATGGTAATAATGAGGGTAATGATTTTGATGGTGATCATGATGGTTTTGAGGATGCTGATGGTGATGGTGGTGATGATCATCATAATAATAATGATGATGCCCTTTTCATTGAGCAAGAATGGCAGATATCACAATGTTTGTCACTTAAAGTCCAAATCTCTTACATCCAGATCAGACCAATTCTGATGTGGTCTTGTGAGACTACATATTTTTGATGTCTTCTCCATGCAGTGGGTTACTTTCCTAATTAAGTTTTGCTTGACTTCAAAAATAAGCTTTCATTTATTGATTGTGGATTCTAGTAAATGATCCCAGGGTTGTTTATGTTTAGATGTGGAATGCATGTTTCGCCAGTTGACTAGAAAGTGTGTGTCACTTTGCTAGAGCTCTTATTTGGCATTCTTAACTATTGGGAATATAGCCAACCACCTGGAGGAATTAAGAAGACTTGGCTAAGCAAAGTTGCTGTCATGGAGTCCTTGCAACAGAATTTATGCAGATTTTTTTCCAAGAGATTCTCACATTCTGAGTCTGTCTGTTCTCTTGGTGGTCACACTTCCCTAAACTTGGTGGCAAATTACTCAGACCCAACTAGGTTCAGGTCTTTATTTTATTAAACAGATCTTATCTGCCTGACAAGCTGCCACCCCACTGAGCAGCAAGGGGAGATCTGTGGTGGGGGGTGGTCTAACCTTCCCATTTACTGGTATCTCTAGCTCATCTAGTTTAAGTGGCCTCTTTGGGTAATCAGACCCTCTTGGGTTTAGGTTCCAGTTCTTCCCATCCCTTTGCTTTTCTGTACTCCTGTCTTTTTCTGTTCCTTTGATAATCAGAGAAGCTGCTTGGGCTGGGTTTTTCCCAGAGAGGTCTCAGCTGTGCAGACCAGGGACAGCGAGAAGCCCGAGCCAGGATGGGTTCCTTTAGAATGATCAGAATACTTTCATGAGACATTGTGGTACTACCTACAGCTTGAAGTTTATCCTGCTCACAGTTTTTAGTAAATGAAAGGTTCAATCATTTCTTATCAAATTCATTAAAAATCAAGAAAGTACTTATTTTTATCAATGTATATGTGTTCATGGTTTTAAAAAAATCAAATGGAAGTGCTTATAATGTAAACCAACCACCCTGTGCCTTGTCCCTTTGCCCATCCTGCTCACCAGAGACCACAGGTTTCACTGTCGCTGTTCCTCCTGCGGTTTCTGTCATGCCTTTAAATAAAATGCATTACAACTATTTCTGGACTTGTCACTGTTATCTGTTGACTCTTGTCAATTTTGTTTGAGTTTTTAGTTCCCTTCATCTAGTTCCTACCGCCTTCTTCCTGCCCATGTCTGGCCACACCCATCTGCCATGTGGTCTGTGAGGCTGGACCTTTGCTCATGAAGGCCCTCTACCTTGAGTGTCCTTTTCCTATAGTCTCTTGACTTCGCCACCAAAGCAGGATCATCTTCTCTGACGGCTGTAGCAGGGATGGTACCGAGACATGCACACTGACTCTTACTCTTCCTTCCAGATTAGAGCTAGTTTAATCGTGAGTCCTTCTCCTTCCTTAGAGGGAACTCACCTTCCTGCTGTTTCTTTAGCGAGCATGTCCGTCCTGAGGGGACTCTGGTTGCAGGGACCATGGCTCCCTGTGTGGGTGCTGGGCCTTCGCTGTTCCTCGTGCCCACTGGGCCCTCAGAAGGAGTTCTGAGCACATGGCGAGATGGGTGGGACTGACTGGAGTTTTTCCTTAAGAGCGTATTTGTAAAATGAGCAGGTTCATAGATTAACTTCATACAAGTTGTGTTTTTGTTCCTTTTAAGTAGATGAAAGCGTTCTCAAGGTTAGATTACAGTATTTAGCTATTCCTCCTCTACTCGTCCTTCGCACACAAGGAGGGATAGCTACCCATGTTGGAAGACATTGTTAACACTGTACCAGAACAAATTAACCACCCAATTAAACGAGGACATTCTATGTGGCTGTTGCTTCACTGCATAGTGTCGTCATAAACAAACCTTGTGTCTGTAACAAAGACGGATGTGGGTGCGCTCCCTCCCTCCCTCCTTTTTCTTTCTCTTCTCCCTTCCCTCCTCTCTCCTTCCCGCCTCTCTCCTTCCCTCCTCTCTCCTTCCCTCCTCTCTCCTTCCCGCCTCTCTCCTTCCTGCCTCTCTCCTTCCCGCCTCTCTCCTTCCCTCCTCTCTCCTTTCTTCCCTCCTCTCTCCTTTCTTCCCTCCCTCCCTCCTTCCCTTCCTTTTCCTCCCTTCCTTCTTTCTTTCATTTTTGGACACAGTAACTATACTGCAGAGGAAAGAGCCGAGCTAAAAGGACGATCACATTTAAGTTCTGGATGCCATTGGCTTAAGCCAAGGTCTTGAAAAGAGGGACAGCGAATCTTCTGAACACAAAGGTAGCCAGACATTTGCTCCCCAGCAGGGTGTGGTGGTGAGGACTGCCAAGGCCAGCAGCTCTGCCGAAGAGCTCTGTGGCTTCAGATTTTCAAAACCTGCCAGAGGACCTTGTCACTGTGAGGACACAGTGGGCCCCCCGCCCGACGTGGGGGTCGGGCTCTGCCCTCGGTGAGCCCTGTGGGGCCCCCCCGGTCTACCTGCCTCTGCTCTCAGAGAAGGCCTTCTCCAAGGGTGGACAGTTGCCACTCAGGGTCAGCAAGGCTGCTTTGTGGCTTTTAGTCAAATGCAGCCACAGCTAGGCTGCTGGGTGGGGTGGGAAATGGTCGCTTCTGGGCCCTCTCTTGCTTTCCACTTCCCCTACACAGGCCTTCCCTCCAAAAGCAGCATTCCTAAGAGCTTCTTCTGAAAGTCGACATGGTGACATGGTGTAAGGCAGAGGTGACAGTCACTCATTCACATGGAAACATTTCTGAGCCTTCCCAGACCTCACATTATCTCCCAAACCAAGCAAGAAGCACAAGGGCTAACCGTGCCCAGTAAAAGCAACGCTGGCTGTGCCATGGCCTCTGGAAATGCTCCCCTCGGCCCCAGTCCCAGCTGCAAGCCCAGCCTGATGCTTTCTTCACTCTTCGCTGTAGAAGTGAGAATCCCCTGCGGATTTCTTCTGGTTACTGGGAAGAGGCACCAATGCAGATCTTTTGTAAAAGCAAACCTTTGAAAAGTTGGAGTGGGGATTCCTGTATTTCGCTGAGATGCCAAATGGAGCTGGGGCGCCTCCCGGGACCCCTGGGTTTCTGCAGGTTCCTGGCTGGTGATTAAGCTGGCTTCCTTTGAACATAGTTGCATTTGCACCCAGATGCCCTGCTCCAAGCCTGTGCTCTGTCCCCTATCGGGACCATTTCCCATTCATGAGCCTGATTGGAGGGAAGCAAAACCCCTGGGTGGTTTGACATGATTTTTGTTCTCAGTGAATCTCAACTAACATCTTGTCTGATGTGCGCCTTTCTTTTCTTAACAGATACTAATTTTGTGTTGGGGAATGCCCAGATCGTGGACTGGCCCATCGTGTACAGCAACGATGGATTTTGCAAGCTGTCTGGCTATCACAGGGCAGAGGTGATGCAGAAAAGCAGCACCTGCAGGTACTTACGTCCGGTTGCTCTGTGGGACAACCTCTCACGGTGTCTTTAGGAAACAGAACAGGCTTGCTTGGCACGGGGACTGCCTGCCTTTTGTTCAGTGCTCACTCAATACTATTTGAAATGCCATAAGGATATTGCAATGACATCTCGGTTCACTGTTCTGGGAAACAGACTTCAAACAGGGCCTCACAACCCACAAACTTGCAGCCTGAGAGATGGGGGAGGAAAAACCCAGCAAAGTCTTATGTCTTAAGAGGTGAGCTCAGATGTTTCTGAGGTTTTAGATGCAATTATGTGAAAGAAGATGACATAAAATTACACAAAAAGTAAATATATTTTATTTTAGTTTTTTAAATTTATTTTTTATTGTGGAAATTATTCTACACATTAGAATAGTTTCTTATATATAGGTTCCCCATTTTTTAGATATATTTCAACACACCATGCCCTCCACCACATCCCCAAGTGTTCTTCCCCATTGTCCAGTGGGCTCCACCACCATTTGCCCCCGCCCACCCCATTCCCTTTCGGTCACCTCAGTTCTGTTGTAAATGTTTCAGGGTTGGTTATGTTTTATCTGTTCCTTTGTTTTGTCTATTCACATTCCACCTATGACTGAGGTCATCTGGTCTCCATCTTTCTTCTTTTGACTTGAAAAACAAATACATTTAAATGATTAAGTTAGTTTAAAAATATGACCATTTGGAAAGAATCATTACGGTGTTGGCAACAAGGTCCTTCTTCACAGAACCTTCACTCACGCCCTCTATCGCTGATTGCTGACTCTTAGGCAGAGGTGACTGGGGTGAGCCATGCAGTGTGTATGTCTGTGGGTCACTAATGAGGAGTCCCTTGGCAGTGGCCTTAGAAAGGCTCTTTAAAGCATCTTCTAGGTGCTGAGCCGACTGGTGCCCAGCCCTGCCAGAGTCCCCTGAGGGTCCCAGCCAGGCCTTGACTCAGCAAAGCCTCGTCCTTCTTCAGACTCTTCTGCATGAATCAGCCCCTAAATGCTCAAATCCAGAAATAAGCTCATTTCTGAAGGGTGGAAACTTGTCTGGCCTAGGCAAGATCTTCAGTTTTCAAAAGCTGCATTCTTAAGCTATTAAATCAGTCAAGTAACGTTTATTGAAAAGCATTAACTCTTTCACAAATATTATCATTTTCTTAAATTTTAAGATTCGGGAACCAGGAATGGAAAAACTAAGATGCTCTATCTTCTCCAAGGCTTAGAGACTGTAGCTCAGTGGTGCACAGAGTCTCCTTGTATCCAGTTACGCTGTCCCTTTCTACCCATGTCTCCATCACTGCCACTCCCGTGTCCCTGGAAACATGAACGTTCAGAACAAATCAGGAGAGCCAGCCTCACGTTTTACTCTGATTTGAGCAGCCCTTCCTATCTTTCCTGTTTCTTATGGGGTTGAAGAAAATCAGATAAGAAATATTGCTCATTTAGCTCACTTTTCTGTTCTGCACAATTCTAAGAAAGTTACTTAGCTCCCTAGAGATGCTTTCCTTAGAAGTAAAATCAACTTTCGAGCTAGCAAATTCCAAATCACTCAAGAGTCTCTTGGTTTTTTCTTACAAGGCCAACATTCTGAAATCTCATGTATTGGCAAACCAAAGCAACACATAACAGCTTGAAAAAGTGTCCAGGACAATGAGGACAGGTCTCATTATGATGCTCCCTTTATTCAAAGAGTCCGTTTTGCAGGATTTACTTTCCATGGGAAGGACGTTCCTGACATATATGCCTTCATTCTTTGAATGGAGATCACCTACCTGGAAATGAATTCAGAAAGAGAAAAGGACAGATCACTCAAGGCCAAGTTAGCCCCAATGAGAGCCAGAAGGTTTCTCTATATGATCCTTCTTTCTAGATTGAATCCAGTTCTCCTGGTTTATAGAGGAGGAGCCCTCCCAGCAAAGCAGAGTGCTACCTGGGGTTGGCACAGGAAGCTGCAGGTAGTAATGTCTCTGTTGGGAAAGGAACTTACTAACAAGTGACACAGAGTTCAAGCAGTCAGCAGCCAAGGTGTTTCCCTTGCAGGCTCCTGGAAATGGGAGGTCGAAGCAGGTCCAGTATCAGCGCGGCATGGTGATTCTATTTTAGATCAAGAATTGCTGAGCTGCTTTTCAGCGCTGAAATTCTATGAGTCTATGATTTAAGTCATTAAGAAAAAGTTAGATTGCATTTGGCACACACTGTTTGGAAGATGGCGCCTGTATTGCTGAGAACCTATCTCTCTGTTCTGACCGCCTAAGACTCTAGGGCCAGGCCTGACCATCCTTACTTATCACCATCATCTGAAGGCCTGAGTGTCAGGGAATGCTCGCCAGGTCCCTGGGTCCTTTGTCAGAGTACTGGCTTTCCTTGCCTGCCTGGAGTCTCGCCCGCACATTTTATTGGTTTTCTCTGCCAGGGGTCACTCTACCTAGTTGGACAACCTTGGTCTCAGAGCCTTTCTGTGTGGGGCCCAGGAAACAGACTGTCTAACTGCTTCCCACCACTGCCCAGAGCCAGGGTGAGGAGGCAGGGGCTCTTCCCTAGCAAGGTTTTCTCTAGATTTTTTCATGATGCTTATTTACCCTGAGTCTGCTTTTTCCAAACATGAGCAGTAGGGTGGTGTTTGGTAAGAGTATATACAATTTTCATCATAATTTCTTTTAGTCTAAAGGTTGTTTTGTTTTTTTGCTGGAAGAAGGGAAGGGAGGGAAAAGCTGAATAGATCATGACTGATTCTTTCTTTCCTTAGCTATGTCTTAAGCTTCAGAACAATCTTATGGTATCCTTTTTCTTATTTGGTGATTTTTTTGCTTATTTTTCTTATTCTGTTTATTTTGGGTGGAACTAAAGAAGAAATATCTGTGGTCCGAATTTACTCTGCCATCTTTCCCAAGATGCACCCCAGAGTTGAGTTTCTAAAATGCAAATCTGATTATGTAACTTTTTAAACTTAAAACCCTCCCCCATGTCCCCGGCTGCCTTAGGAACAAAGTTCCGTGACTTCTGTGCTGGGGACAGGGCCTCCCTGGCCTGCCTCTGCTCTCAGAGTCTCTGCTCTTTCCTCACTGTCCATAGTCCAGGGACAGGGGTCTGAGCTGCATCCGGGTCCAGAGTTGGACGCATGCTCACCTCGTGTACTTGCTCATCTTTAGCTTGGAATGTTCTTTTCCCTCCTTTTCTCCACTAATGTCCATCTGTCGTTAGAGTTCATTTGTCCTTGCCTCTGTAGACCTTGACCCTGTGGACAGCACTGTGAGCCTGTCCTGTGTGATCTGTCACCCTGTGTGCTGGTCCACTGTTTTCTAGTGTGTCTCTCATGAGGCTGTTAGTTTGGTGGGCAGTGATGGAGTTTGGATCACAGTCAAATAAGTAAGTCCTTTTTGATTGAATGGTTTTCTGTGTGTGTGAGAGTATATTTGTGTGTGTGTGTTTTCCACAGTGCATAGCATGGTGCCATGTGATGAGGAGATCTTTAAGACATGCTGGTAGAATGTAAGCTAACCTGAGCTCTTTGGTTATTTGCAGTTTTATGTACGGGGAGCTGACTGATAAGGACACAATTGAAAAGGTGCGGCAGACGTTTGAGAACTACGAGATGAATTCCTTTGAGATTCTGATGTACAAGAAGAACAGTGAGTATCTGGCCATTCGAGCTGCACTTCCATATTCTGGGATGTGAGACCCTTCTCCTCAGCTGCTGCTTGGTTTCCCTTTGCTCATGCTGTTGCTGGGAGCCCCCTTGTGCATGGGCAGAAACCATGTGGGTCGATGAGTTACACTGTCCCTCTGGGGAACATCTGAACGTGTCACGAATCAGTTAAGACTTCTTCATCTCCTTGTCTGTTAAGAGTCAGCGTTTTTCCTGTTGGCTTACTTAGGGGGATTTGCTGGCTTACAGCACTGCTAGACCCTCTTGGGGGAAGGGAAGGGAGAGGACTGCGGCTGTCCAACTCGTCTTTGACCCCATCTTCCTCGGCAGCACCTAGCACGCAGGTGATACCATCAGGCACCCCATTAAGAGCTTCGGAATGCAAGTTCTCCCGGTGACCCTGGTTTTCTGTCAGAGGCAAGGTTAACATCAACTCCTTATTAATTTGTGTTTGCTTAGTTATACTTGCTTCCACACAGTATGTTGATGAAGAATGTAGGTCATAGCCGACACAAGAGTAGGATTTGCTCTCTCTTGGTTGGTTTCCTGTTGAATGGAGAGATGCTGTCCTAGAAATAGGGGATGTGGCGAACGTGGCCATAGAGGGCTGTAGAGGAGTCGAATGCTTTGTTTCTGTTTGAAAAGCATGATTTTGTTGGTAAAGAATCCTGCTCTTAATATGCGGGATTGAGTGCTAGGTCTTGGGCTCATAGAACCTTCGCTCATAGAGCCACTGATGGTGCCTGAAGGTAGGTGTTTATTTCGATGGCATTTGGAGTGATATGTTTTCTCTGGGAAGCAAAGGGCATATGGCTCTTTTGTCTGGAAGGAGCTGAGACTTTTCCCAGCCTGAGTGCTGGAGCCTGCACAGAGAGGCCGGTGCTGATGCGGACCCGGGCGGGCAGCGTGAGCAGCAGCCTGAGGGGCTGACTCTGCAGCTTCAGGCTTAACTGTGCCTTGCTCCCTCCCTTCAGCCAGTGGGTCTCTTGGGCATGAGAGGGAGAGGAGTGAGCCACAGCTTGTGCGTGCCTCTCTGCCTGTCCCTCCAACACAGTGGCCGCTCTCATTGTGGCCCAGTGGCCTTCTCCTGGGGAAGAGGGTGTCTACATGTGCCTGGAGCTCTCGGAGTTGCCCAAGGCTCCCAGGCTGGTGGCTGTGTGCACTGATCAGTGTAGATTCCCCACGACAGAACGCTAATCGGGCAGGCATAGCACAAGAGTGTTTTGCAGTTCTGTTTGCTTAGTTTCCAAGCTCCGTTGCTGCACTAACTGGCCTCAGTGCAGTCATGCATATTGGCACAGAGAAGACAGGGAGCAGAAATGAAAAGGACTGAGTGACTTGGTTTGCCATCCCCTCAGGGAGCAGGGGAGCTGGGAATGGGGGACGGCCACCTGTGGTTCCCCGGCCACCTAGGGGCTGAGTGCCTCGTCCAGCATCTCTCCTGAGCCTGTATTTGAGTGCTGCCCTTTGGGTGGATGTGACTCACCCATGGGAGCCGGCGGGGTCCACTTTGGTTCCACTGTGACCTAACTGTCTTGGTTCCATACAGGCCGGTTGAGAAATACTGCCAGCCTGGGCACAGGGCCCTCCTTGAGGGCGATGTGAAGGCACCTCCAAGCAGTTGTGATCATGCTCATGTTTACCTTACCCGTTGACTTCAGTGAAAGGACCCCGTGTCAGGGTGACTGCACTTTCTAAAGCTGATTCTATACGCCTAGGGAGCAGCATGGCTGACCTGATTTTAACATGTGTGATGTCATCATCTAAAAGGATGCTTATTTTTCCCCTCTAATTTTAAAATGACTGAATCTTCACCATGGAAGGAACACACGTAAAGAAGAGACATAATCAATCAAAGAATCAAATACCATTGACTGCTTCTTTTTTGTTTTTGTACATTTTACAAAGTTGAGGTTTTGACATACATGCAATTTGAAATCGTCCATTTGTTTAACATTTTATTGCAAAAAATCCCCATTATTAAAATTCCTCATAAAATAATTGGGAAGAATTTCATTAACATTTCCTTTATTGTTGAGTATTTATGAGGCTCTAAATATTCTTTCGTAAATACAACGCTAAAATGAATATCTTAGTGCAAAAATATCTTGTTGACATTATGAAATATTTCCTAGAAGTTGAGAATTACTTTGTTAAAGAATGTGAACTAAGGTTCCAGAGACATTTTGCCAAATAATGCTTCAGAGCTGAACCCATTTCCAAGTTCTCTTATAGATTGTGTCTGACTCATCGGCATGGAACAGTATAACTTTTAAATGATCAAGTGGCTTATAATTCATTTTATTGTTTAATGAGTGTTTGTGTTGCTGGTGAGATTATTTTTGCCTATTGACTATTCATTTAAAATTACCCATTTGTATGTTCATTGTTCAGATTCTTTGCTCGTATAGCCTGTTTAATTCTAATGACTTCTTATTGAATTTTAATAAGATCTTAATAAACTCTGATCCTTTCTTCCCCTTCCTGTTCATCAGTGTTTGCAGGGACACCATTGTAGATAGGACCTTCTGTTGATGAGGGAGTTGGGAGTAGTGCGTCTGGAATGAAGACCATTTCATGTCTTCAAGGATGGATGCTTTGAAAGGTTTCTTTCCCTCTGCTGGCCAGTCTGACCAGTTAACCAGCATTTCGGTGGGGCCTCTGTTTTATGTTGTTACCTAACTCACGCTCAGCATGCAGATGATTTGCCCACATCAGTGACAGCCATCGTTAATGAGCTAATTAGTAAATATTTATGGGGACACTCTTGTGTTAGCTAATTTGTTTTTCCATTTTCTAACAAAAAAGCCAGAAGTGGCAGCCCGAGTGAAGGCAGTCAGCCTCGGACCACACTCCCTGGTGTGACGTGTGGGTGCCTGGATGTGGAAGCTGGTCTCAGAGGGTGTTCTGGGGTGCAGCTGGGAGAGGCAGAGTAGTTGCTCTTTACCAGTGACCCTGCTTATCCTTGAGGGGCTGTCGTCTCGGGGGAGACACACCTAATAGGGAAACCATCACTCTTTGCTCATTTTCCCAACGATGCCTTTTTTTTCCTCAGCACTAGCAGCTGTGATATAGAAGGGATTGTGATCCTAAATCACACACACAGTGAAAAAGTTTTCCTATTTAAAATTGACTTTTTTTTTTTATTTTTTTTTAAAGGAAATGTATAGTTAGGAGCAGGCGGGCAGGCAGGGAGAGAGAGGAGGAAGAAATAGTTTATTTATTTTATTAAGTTGTTCATCTTGGTTGTTTCCCCTCGGGCTCTGGGTCTTGGACCTGGGTCCTTGGGATTTATGTGGACTGTACCCAGCGAACTCATCTGCTAGGTCACCAGCGTGTGCCAAAATTGCTCCCTTTTGAATTAGCCTTCCTTTTTCATACCAGAGAGAAGTGAACATAGTTTATGTCTGTGGTTTTTCCTTCATGGTTCTGAGCTTTAGGTGTTCCTCAGGAAGCTCCCCTTCTTTAAATAAAAATAGTCCCCCAGTTTTCCTGCTGCTACTTTCCTCATTTTGTTAGCACAGCAGAACATTAAACTGAGGTTTATCCTTCTATGTTACGTGAAGTAGCAATCTACCTTATTTCCCACGTGGCTGACTGGGGTGTCTCAGTTCTGATGAAAGAATCCAGACTTCCCTTCCCTCTTGAAGTGCTGTTTTCCTCACATGCTAAGTCCTCACAGGCTCGTGGCTACTTCCTGTCTTCTTCCTGTCCCAGAAAGCCTTTCTGGCCTCCCCACTGGGGATAGTGCCCTGCGGCCTCTACCCGTGAGGAGTAAGCCCCTCCCTACCCAGAACGTGTTTCCTTGTCAGCCTGGGGCCTCTGGCTCCTGGCGACTCTCCTCAGCAGACTCTGCCATTGTTTCCAAGAGTTTCACACGTTGCTGGGCCATGCAGATACCTTTACTTTTTTGTTGAATTGAGTTTCAATTCATCAAGCTCTGAGAAAAACAACTGAGATTCTGTTGAAGTGCATTGCATTTATATATTAAATGGGGAAGTCTTAAAAAAGTGCAATCTTCTCGTCTATAACATAAGTTTCCATTTATTTATGTTTAGTTTTTGCTCTTCCATCAAATTTCAGTGAGGCTGAGGCTAAGCATGGGCTTATCCAGCTGTCCCCTGTGAGTTGTCTGACCTTCTCCCTTGCACAGTGGGACCGCGGCAGAACTCCCTCAAACACCCTGCAATCCTTTCTGTTTGAAGCTGTGAAAACAGCCCTGTGAGGGGAGAGCAAGCATTTCAAGGTCACAGGCATCAAGGAATTTGAAAGCCAGGAAGAGAAGAAAGCAGTAATTTTGCACACCTCTGACTCAGTGTGTGTTTTGACTTATTCTGAACTGGGCTGTTTTCCCCACTTACAGATGGGACGCAGGTGCCGAGAGAGCGAGCTGCAGTGACAGAGCTATGAGCATGGGGACGGGCTGTAACCTAGGCTGGGGCTGCCAGCATGGATGTGGGCGTCAGTGGCCTCTGCTCGCCCAGCGCTGTCTCCTCTCTGCACTTGCCCTTTTTCTCATGCATGCTGCCCCAGACCCACTGTCTGTTTCTGGGGTGGCTGTCATTCTCTGGTTTAGTTTCTGTACTTACCCAAATGGCCCAAGAGCTGCTGGTGAATTCTGTGGCTGCCTGGCTTCAGAGCATCCCAGGGAAGAGGCTGCCTGGCGAAGCCACATCTCCCACACACCTGCACTATTATCCGACTGCTAGGGACCCAGAGTTGTCTGGTACCATGTGACCAAGCACGTGAGTCCCAGGGTGACCAGGTGGACCTTGACCTGGAACTGCCCTCCCCGGTCCTCAGGATCCACTCGCCAGCAGCAGCCTTGGCCATTGGCAGGGTCCTCATTGCTATGCTTTCCCTGGACTGTGCACTGGTCTTCCTCTAACAGAAAAGTGTCACAGACTTCAGTTCCTTCACATAAATAGAACATCAAATGCTTATGTCCTCTGCTTTCCGCACTAGACCCATGGGGTAGGAGGTAGGATGCTAGCCTCCTCTTCCTGAGTCCTCTCTGGGTGGTGTGGACCCATCGTGGCCCTGGGAGAAGCCCTGGGCTCCTGCCCTGACCTCAAGCTCCAGGAAGGTGCATGTCCAGGTGGAGCCAAGGGCTCTCAGTGCGGAAGGGAGCTGGGCGGGGGCTCCAGGGGGAAGGTGGTTAGTGTCACTTACCTTGGTTGTTCCACAGTCAGAGCAGCTACTTCAGTAGTTAAAAGTGCTTTGCTTTGAAGAGGGAAAGGTAGAAATGACTGCTTTGCTCCACCTAGGAGGGGGGACCCTTGTGTTCTCTCTTTTTTTAAATTAATTTTTATTGCAATAATTATTTATATATTAAAATAATTTCCTATGTATAGGTTCCCCATTTCTTAGATATATTTCAGTACACCGTGTTCTCCACCAAATCACCAAGTGGTCTTCCCCACTGTCCAGTGGGCTCTGCTACCATTTGCCCCCGACCGCCCCCTTCCCTTTTGGTGACCTCAGTTGCAAATGTTGCAGGCTTGGTTATGTTTCATATCTTTCATTGTTTTGTCTGTTCACATTCCACCTATGAGTGAGGTCATCTGGCATCTATGTTTCTTCTTTTGACTTATATTACTTAGCATAATCCTCTCTAGATCCCTCTATGTTGATTCAAATGACAGGATTTCAGCTCTTCTCAGGGCTGTGTAGTTAGTATTCCATTGTATATATGCACCATATCTTCTTTATCCATTCATCTGACATTGGACACTTAGGTAACTTACAGTTCTTAGCTATTGTGAATAGGGCCACAATAAACATGGGGATGCACACATCTCTGCGGATGGTGCTTTTGCATCCTTTGGGTAGATGCCCAGAATTGGAATGACGGGATCATATGGGATTTCCATCTTCAGTTTTTTGAGGAATCTCCAAACTGTTCTCCACAGGGGTTGTACCAATTTGCACTCCTACTAATGGTGCAAAAGTGTTCCCTTTTCTCCACATCCTCTCCAGCATTTGTTGCTTCCAGACTTTTGGATAATAGTCACTCTTGCAGGTGTAAGGGGATATCTCATTGTTGTTTTAGTTTGCATTTCCCTAATGGCCAGTGATTAGGAACATAATTTCATGTGCCTGTTGGCCATCTGTATGTCCTCTTCAGAAAAGTGTTTCTCTAATTCCTCTCCCATCATTTGATCGGATTGCCTGTTCTTCTGTTTTTGAGTTTTATGAGTTCTTTGTATATTTAAGATATTAAGCCTTTGTTGGAAATATCAAATGCAAATATATTTTCCCAGTTAGTAGGTTTCCTTTTGGTTTGGTGATGTTTTCTTTTGTTGCGAAGAAGCTCCTTAGTTTGATGTAGTCCCAGTTGTTTATTTTTCTTTTTGTTTCCCTTGATGATGAAATTGAGAACCCAAAGGCTTCTCTACAACTGATGTCATGGAAAGTCTTTCCTATGTTGTCTTCTAAGAACTTTATGGTTTCTGGTCTTATGTCTAAGTCTCTAATCTATTTTGAGTTAATTTTTGTGAATGATGTTAGTGAGTGGTCTAGCTTAATTCTTTTGCATGTGGCTGTCCAATTTTCTCAACACCATTTGTTGAAGAGACTTTCCTTTTTCCATTGAATACTTCTGGCTCCTTTGTCATACATTAACTGACTGTATGTGAGTAGGTGAATTTTGGTTGATTCAGTTCTATTTCACTGATCTGTGCTTCTGTTATTATTTCAGTACCATACCATTTTGGTCACTATTGCTTTGTAGTATAGTTCGAAGTCTGGAAGTGTAATCCCTCCAAATTCATTCTTTTTTCTAATGATTGATTTGGCTATTCAGGGTCTTTTGTTGTTCCATACAAATTTTAAGATTTTTTGTTCTGTTTCCTGGAAATAAGCCCACGGGGTTTTAATGGGGGTTGCATTAAACCTATATATTGCTTTGGTTAAGATGGCTATTTTAATGATAATGATTCTTCCTAGCTGCAAGCAGGGAATGTCTTTCCATTTCTTTGTGCGCGCCTCTATTTGTTTAAAGAAGGACTTGCAGTTTTCATTGTATAGATCTTTTACTTCGTTAGGTATATGCCCAGGTATTTAATTTGTTAAATGGTGTGATTTTCGTCATTTTTTTTTTCTAGCATGTCATTTGCGTATAAAAATGCAACAGATTTTTGTGCATTGATTTTGTAGCCTGCCACTTTACTATATTCATTGATGAATTCTAGAAGTTTTTTTGTTAGAGTTTGGTGTTTTTCTATATATCTATATATATCTATATATATCTATATAATCATGTCATCTGCAAATAATGAGAGTCTTACTTCCTCTTTTCCAATTTGGATTCCTTTTATTTTCTTTTCTTGCCCAATTGCTCTGGCTAAGACCTTCAGTACAATATTAAATAGCAATGATGAGTGGACACCCTTGCTCGTTCCTGACCTAGGATGAAATACTTTCAATTTTTCACCATTGACTATGATGTTGGCTGTGGGTTTTTCATAAATGGCCTTTATTATATCAAGGTATGAACATTCTATTCCCATTTTATGGGGAGTTTTTTTTTTTTATCATAAATGGGTGTTGAATCTAGTCAAAAGCTTTCTCTGCATCTATTGATATGATCATGTGGTTTTTCTTCTTACTCTTATTGATATGGTGTATTACATTATGGATTTACTTATGTTGAAGCATCCTTGCATCCCTGGGATAAATTCCACTTGGTCATGGTGGATGACCTTTTTGATGCATTGTTGAATTTGGTTTGCTTATATTTGGTTGAGAATTTTTGCATCTATGTTCTTTAGAGATATTGGTCTATAATTTTCTTTCTTGGTGACATCTCTGTCGACTTTCGGTATCAGTGTAATGTTAACCTCATAAAAAGTTTTTGGGAGCGTTCTCTATTCTTCAATACCTTAGAAGAGTTTAAGAAGAATAGGTGTTAATTCTTCTCTGAAGATGTGGTAGAACTCATTGGAGAAACCATCTGGTCCTGGGCTTTTATTTTTGGGGAGGCCCTTGATTACTTCCTCAATTTCTTTGCTTGCGATTGTTCTGTTCAAGTTTTCCACTTCTTCTGGGTTCAGTCTTGGTAGACTGTACTTTTCTAGAAATCTGTCCATGTCCTCAAGAGTGTCCATTTTGGTGACATAGAGCTCTTCATAGTAGTCCCTTATGCTGTTTTGAATTTCTGTGGTATCTGTTGTAACTTCTCCCCTTTCATTTATGATTCTAGTTATAAGAGTTTTCTCCCTTTTTTCTTTGTGAGTCTAGCAAATGGCTTGTCAATTTTGTTTATTTTTTCAAAGAACCAATTTTTGGTTTCATTGATTTTCTGGATTGTCTTTTTGCTGTCTATTTCATTTATTCCTGCTCGAATTTTGATTATTTCCTTTCTTCTGCTGATTTTTGCCTTTAATTGTTCTTTCTCTAGTTGTTTAAATGTAGAATTAAATTGTTTATTTGCAACTTTTCTTGTTTTTTGAGATAGGCCTGGATTACGATAAACTTTCCCCTTAGTACTGCTTTTGCTGTATCCCATAGATTCTGGTAGCTTGTGTCCTAGTTCTCATTTGTCTCTAAGTATTTTTTAAGTTCCTCTTTGAATTCCTCTTTTACCCAAGAGTCCTTCAGGAACATACTGTTGAGTTTCCGATTGGTTTGATGTCTTCTGGCTTTCTTTTCGTGGTTGATTTCCAGTTTTAGGCCATTGTGGTCAGAGAAGATGCTTGATATGACTTCAATCTTTGTAAATTTGTTGAGAGATGTTTTGTGTCCCAGCATATGATCTATCCTTGAGAATGTTCTACGAGTGCTTGAGAAGAAAGTGAACTCTGTAGTCATTGGGTGAAGTGATTGGTATATGTCTATTAGACCTATCTGTTTCAGATGGTCATTTAAAGTGGCTGTTTCCCTGTTAATTTTCTGCCTGGTTGATCTGTCCATTGTTGTAGGTGGGGTGTTGAAATCCCCTACTGTTATTGCATTGCTGTCAATGTCTCTCTTCAGGTCTAATAATAGTTGCTTGATAGATTTTGATGCTCCTTCATTTGGTGCATATATGTCAATAAGCATTATGTCTTCCTGCTAGATTGATCCTTTAATCATTATATAATGCCCATCTCTGTCTTTTGTTTTGCTTTTTCGTTAGAAGTCTGTTTTATCTAATATGAGCATAGCTGTTCCTGCTCTTTTGAGGTTGCCTTTGACTGTAGGATTGTCTTCCATCCATTGGCTTTGAGTCTTTGTTTATCTTTTGGAAGAAGGTGGGTTTCCTGAATGCAGCAGAAGGTTGGGTTATGCTTTTCAATCCATTCAGCCACTCTGCATCATTTGACTGGTGAGTTTAGTCCATTAACGCTTAGAGTGATTATTGATATATAGTTTCTTAGTGTCATTTTATAATTTGTCTTTTTATGTTGCTCCAGATGATGACTTTGTTGTCTTTCTCTTTTTAGGTGGGATGGATACAGTTATGTTTTGATTGATTTTGCCTTTTGTTGTCATTTTTGCTTTCTCCCTGGGGATGTATTTTGAGGTTACCCTGAAGTCAGCCTTCACAGTTCTATGTTTACTACCTAATTTTATTTGAAAGCCTATGAGTCTTCCACTCATTCTAACTATCTACATTTTTGTTTTCGTCTCTTCTTCCCCACTTTTAATATTTGCTATCTACTGTTTTTTTTCTGTGTGATTTCTTTACATTTTAAAGAGCATCCTTTAGTATTTTTTGCAAAGCTGGTTTTGTGGTGATGTACTCCTTTAACTCTTGCTTCTCGGAAAAGGTTTTTATTATTCCTTTGGTAAATGATAATCTTGCCGGATATAGCATCCTAGCTTGAAAATTCTTTTCTTTTTAGCACTTTGAATATATTATGCCATTCTCTTCTGGCCTATAGAGTTTCATTTGAGAAGTTCACTGACAGTCTTATGGGGGCTCCTCTGTGTGTGACATTTTTTTTCTCTGGCTGCTCTTAATAGTCTTTATCTTGTATTTTTGACATTTTTATGATCATATATCCCGGTATATTTCTGTTTGAGTTTCTTTTATTAGGAAGTCTTTGAGTTTTATGGATCTGGAGGCTTGCTTCATTCTTTAAACTGGGGATGTTCTCATCTATTATTTCTTCAAATATGATTTTTGTCCCCTTTTCTCTCTCTTCCCCTGGGACCCCTATGATGCAAATGTTATTCCTTTTGCTGTTATCCCGGAGACCTTGACTGCTGTCATCGATTCTTTGAATTTTTTAAATCTGTTTGCTGGTTTGCTTGATTGAGTTCCTCTGTCCTATCTTCCCGATCACTGATTCTTCCATCCTATTGTTGAGCCCTTCTATTGAGTTCTTTAATTCAGCCATGGTGTCTCTTACCTGTTTGATTTCTTATTTTAAGTCTTCTCTTTGCTTCCTGACATTCTTGTTTACTGCCTCCACTGATTTCTGGATTCCCATGAGTATGTTAATCATTGTTACTCTAAATTCCTCTTCAGGTAATTTACATATATCTGCTCTATTCAGATTTTCCCCTGAGTTTTTTGATTGGATCCATCATTTCACGTATATTTCTCTGTGCCTTTGCTCTATTCGGCATTCTGTTACTGTTTCTGAGAGTTCAGTTTTCCTGGTGTTGCATAGGTTTGACTTGCCCAGGATTGGCAATCAGGCTGTAGTTTTGCCTCTACCCACAAGGTGGTGCTAGCAGGTAGCGTTGAGCTTTGGGACTGTCTTCTCACTGTAATCCAGGGGGTGGGGCATCTGATTGGTGGGATTTCCGGTGGGTGGATATGTAGTGGGCAGGATTTCCCTTCAGTGGACCCCAGACTCTGGCGCAAAATGGTTGTGGGAGGGTTTTGAGCTCTTTGGCTGATTTCTGGTTATGGCTGCACCCAGCGCAATTTCACCATGCAGGCTCCAGCTCAGCTCCTGGTGCACGGCTCTCCTTCACCCCTTCGCAAGTCGGCCCTCCGTGGCTTCGCTTCTCAGCCTCACTGGGTCCGCCTCTGGCTGCCTCTGCAGCTGGTCCTGAAATCCATAGCCTCTGCCCCACCGCATATCTGGAGACTCCTGAGCTCCGTCCCAAATCCAAATCTGTGGCTCAGCTGAGAACCCCACTGGGTACTCTCACCCACTGTTAGTCATCATCCAGTCCATCTCCAGCTGAAGTGCCAGTTGTTTCTTGGTGTTTGTCTCAGGAAAATAGGTGATTTTTTTTTGTTGTTGTTATTTTTCTGGTGTTTGTGGGGAGTGATCTGAAAGTGCATCCTATCGAGTCACCATCCGGAAGGTGATCCTTGTGTTCTCTTTTGAAGAGATTCAGAAATGAAAACATAGGCCCATTTGGCTTATTTTTCTAGAGCATTTGGGGAGTTATTAACTCAGGAGAGAGGCAGGTATGAGCGACTATGAAGACACAGGGATTAGGCTGTTCTCTGACTCTCAGCCTATGTTCCCAGCACAGCCCATGGGCTGCACCCCTGTAGGGTGGAGCCTCTGGATCTGAGTGATAGAATGGCCCATGTTACTGACACAGAGTTCTAGGCCACTGGACAGGGTGGGGTGGGGGAGGATGGCAGGACAAAGACAGTACATTTGACCTCCAGCCCCGGAGAGGATTCTGGTCCATCTAAAGAAACAGTCCTCAAGTTAAGGCCTGGTGGCCAATACACAGAACTCTCTTTCCCTGTCCTTGGTCAGAACCAGCAAGACAGACACAGGAATCAGACAATGGAGGCTAAGCTGTGCCGTTATGACTCAGAAGTGATCTGAACAATGTAGTTCACATCTGTGGGCAAGTTGATTTCCTAGAGCGAAACCTAGAATCAGGCAGACTTACCTACAGAGCTGCTGGCTTCTCCACCAGCCACATCCCTGCCATTCAACTTCCCCCCAACATCACAGAAGAGAGGAGCAGGAAAGAGTGCAGATGGATCTCCCCAAAAGCAGAAGAGGAGAAGGGGCCAAGCTTCACAGTCCAGTTGTTCTTTCCCAGTTACCAACCCTGGAAAGGTCTGGAGGTTCAGGGAAATGTGTCCTTCCACAGAAAAACACCAGAACAGGGAAAAGGAAGGAGGTCCCCTCCTCTATAAGCCTGCATGGTTGTCTCAAGATGTACTTGGTGGCAGTACATCTGACCTTATGAATTTTTGATACAAGATACATGTTTAGATACTGAAAAGGGTTAATTAAAATAGTATGTGTTTAATCAGGGAACATTTCTGGAAGGATGTAATGGGCACAGTTTGGTGGAGAGATACACATAGCTGTGAATTCCTATGAGGGGCCTCCAAACATGACTAACACATAGACTCATGATCGGGAGGCTAAGGTCATCAGCCCCACCAGTTGCCAGTGGAATACCACGCTTAGGCGATTGGCCCCCTGGAACTAGCAGGGCCTGGGGCCCATCCACACAGTGAACAGGCGGTGCCCAGGCTCCTGGTGTTAGACTCCAGGTGTGGCTCCTCGCCTCTCATTTATGACTGGTTTGATAAATTACTCTTTTCTAGTTTACCAGCTTGGAAAAAAAAAGATAAAAAGCTTACACTTTTCTTCAGAGTGAAAAGGAAATGATTTTTTCATTTGTTTGCTTTTTTGGTCTGACCAGCTAGGACACTACTGAATTGTGGTCTAGAGGCCCCATGGGCATGGCACCAACCTTTGATTTTCTTTTGCTTAATTTAAAATAGTTTAAAATCACATAGATTCTCAGGGAACTTCTAGGAATAGTCACACAGACTTTCCAGAAACAGTGGACTTCTCTTTGAACTCACACTTTTCTTAGGGTGACATTATAATCTATTTGTCTTCTAAGCACACCCAGAAACTGGCAATGAAAATTGTGGAAGAAAGAAAATGGACCGAATGTTAAACTTAATTATGGATGAGTACATAGAGAATCAATACGGGAGTAGAACCTCTTTCCGTTTGACTGTCGCTTCCTGTTTTTGCATTTTAGGGTTATTTATCCTTACACACGAATAAGTGGTATGGCTCAAAATATAAGTGAGCTATTAATTAGGTGTGTTAACCTTAAGTGAATCAGAGATGTCTTTCAACCTGGGCTGTGTGCTTAGAATTTGATGTGGTTGCAGACAGAGACTCCCAGGTGCTATCTTGGGAACCGGTTTCATGAGTTGCCTGTTTGCTCTCTCATGAGTTGAAATAATATAAATAAAAGACTGAGCATGAGGCCTGGCACACAGGGAACTTCTTCAATACTTAACAATGTGGGAAGTATTTACTGTCTCTTAACTGAAAGCTGTGACAAAGTAGTATGTAAAGTATGACCCTGGTTGTGCAAAATTCTACCAATAATTCCACAGTTCTTATGGGCCAGAGGCTGTGTTAGGAACTGAGAATGTGAATAGGGGTGGACATGCCATGAATTTTGTCTCATTTCATTTGGTATCATGGAACAGATGGGCATGTCTTTCTGAGACATCCTCTCTAGATGGAAAGCATTTGTTTCCCCTTAATTGCTTTTTGGAAGCTGGAGATGGACTCTCCATCTCTGCAGGTCTTTGGCCATAGACACCCAGCAGGGCGTTTACTATGTCAGCTGAGCCCTGTCTACTTACCTCCTGTGGATTAGGGCAGTTTTTGCAAGAGCTCCTGCAACCCCCCCGCCCACAACTTTAGCTCAGGAATAAGGTCAAAAGTTGAGGCACCCACATGGAGCCCCCCTGGAGCTCTCTGGGGTCCCCCTGCCCAGAAACCTGGGGAAAATTTTGTTAGGAGACTCATTGTCATGATGCTATTCCTTCCTCAGGACATGGTCACTTGCCTTTGTATTGGGCCTTTTGGGTTTTTATTTTGGGAAGAGAGTCTTAGAAGTAGAGTTTCTGACCTGGGTTTGACTGAGCATGTGAGTCAAATGCAGGGACCCCAGGCTGGGTGTGGACGCGGGTCCTGTGGTGATGGAAATCTGCATTTGCAGCGTCTGCTGGCCAGGTTGGCAATGCCCACCCTTGACCTTCCTCTTTACTTGTCTACCACTTGGTCTGAAGGGGGTCTTGAAATCTCTGTCTTTAGTTAACGCCATAAAATCGGGAGGGGTTTTCAACCCCTTCCTTGATTGTTTTACAAGGACTGAGAGTTCTGCATTTACAACATTATTTGAACAAAAGAAAACCTCTGCTGAGTAGTCTCTATGGAAGTTTTTATTCCATCAAGAAAAGAAATTAATGGTATAATACCCCAGTTCTGAAGGAATGAAACCATTTAAAAAGTGAATTCATATTTGTACCTATTCATTCCCAAGTCTTTGCTTCAATAGCCCCTCAATGAGAATGCAAATTACTGACCAATCTTTTGATATTTCTTTCAGAGACACCTGTGTGGTTCTTTGTGAAAATTGCTCCAATTCGAAATGAACAGGATAAGGTGGTTTTATTTCTTTGCACTTTCAGTGACATAACAGCTTTCAAACAGCCAATTGAGGATGATTCATGTAAAGGTTTGTAATTCTGATTCGTACAAATATATTTATGCCCTTTTTTGCCTTAGTGTGACTCTTATCACGGAGAATTTGAGGTTGCCAAGCAATCTGCACAAAGATCAGGGTTTAAACTTTGTGTGGGGAAAGTGCTGTATTATTCCGGAGTGCACTGAGGGAGGAGGCAGGAGGGAAAAAGCTTTGCTTAGGAAAGTGTTTGAATCAGGTTCACACCTTTTCAGATTAACCCTTTCCCAGAGAGGTCAGACAGAGGTCATTGGCAGCTCTGGTTCCCAGAATCTTTTCTGGTTTTGCATGACAGATGTCAGGCCACCACGTGAGGCCATCCATGCCCTCATCTCAGTTTTTATGTAAACACAGACTTAGCACATCTCTGCCTCTGTGACTGATTGACTCACGTCTGTGGCTGATTAATTCACTTGTGACATGACATCTACGAAGGCAGCGCCTTGAGTCACATTTCTACCTGGGCCTGAAATTGGCTCTGTGACCCCTCTGGACTCTGCTGTGTCATGGGCTCATGCTGTTTGGATAGCATGGAAACCTGGGAGCGAGCGGCTCGGGATTCAGGGTTAGTTGTCTCCTGAGGGGGTCCAGGTCATTAGACCATTTTGGAAGGGGGGTGATTTTCTCCCAGCTCCTTGGGACCAGGGTGTCGCAGTCCTTCCCTGTCTTGTGTGGTGGTCACTCATGATACCCACAGGGCTGGGAACTACAGTGGATCATGTTTCCTGGTCTGCAGCGGACCACTGAGATGCCTGCTCCCTGCAGTGTCCAGAGGTGCAGCAGGGAGAGAAGTGGAGTCCAGGGACGTGTCAGATGGGGATGTGGGTGGGGTGCGGGGATAGGTATCCTGACGTGACAGCCCCGTAATGGGAACTGAGCCTCTGGGAGGAGGTGGGCCGTCACAGGGCTGCTGTCTTGGGGCCCTGACCTCTGAGGGTGCTTGGACCCCCACCAGCACATGGGGTGCTCACATTTATGAGGTCACAGTAGTGACCCGTGCAGGCCAATGCACCCTGCGTGTTTGCTGTCTGGTAGCTCGGTAGATCACGTTCAGCTGCCTCTTAGTCTCACGTTGCAGCAGACGGGGGTCAGCCCGCAGCGACTTTCTGCAGACCTGTGATCCTGGGCCCGGATTCTGCAGGGGACCTATTGGTGCTCTGGGGCTGTGTGGCCACAGACCCTGGCCAAGTGGGTCCTGCTGCACTCTGGAGGGCCGTGTGCCTTTAACCTACAAATGCACAGAGACTAGTGTAAAGAGAGAGATTCTGACAGAGTTTTGCAAATTTTCTCCTAAAAATGAAAAAATCCATGGTTCAGCTAAATCAGATGTCTCTTTTTCCCCGCTGCAGGAGCACACCAGGGTGATGTCAGAGTTTTTGCAGGAAAGGCTCACTCACGAGAATGTCCCTCACCTGCTCCCAGGTGTTTGCTCTACTCAGGAAACCTGAGAGCAGAAATCAGTCTGGTGACGTGGAGAGGCTCACTTAGGGTATTTACCAGGAAGAAAATGCCAAACTTTATCTAACCTGCCTCCTCAGTGATGTGTTTCCTTGTGTACGCATGCCTGCACACACACACACACACACTATTTCCTGTTAGTGAAGGGACCCACATACTCTCTTTGTCCGTGAAATAAATAGGAGGAATATGTGGCTTGATTTGTAAAAATTTAAAACACAAACCCACCCAATACACATATGTGTATACACACACATGCACACATGCACACACACACACACATACATTTCAGACACCATATCAGGATGCTGGTGAAGGATCTTGCTAATGGCACTTCGCAGATATGACCTTACAAGCCTGTTGGTTTCAAATGCCATGGCAGGTGTGGGCCACTGTCATGTCGCTGTGCCCACTGCGCTCTAGTGGTCTGCTTCAGACCAAGTCAGCCATGCGGGGTGGGGGGCATGGACGGATCCAGGGGATGTGGGGGCCGTGGGGGCAGGGTGGTATTGGGAGGGCGTGTCTCTGCCTGGGGAGGATGGCCATGTGGCTCCCCAGGCAAGAGCACCTTGAGAGAGGGAGGGTCTCATTGGATTGTCCCCTCCCTGTGACCTTTGGATAACCTTCCCGGAATGTTTCTAAGGGGGCTCTGTCTTAGGGACCTCACAGGTCCAATGCACTCACTTTCTTCCTGCAACTTTAACCTCCATGCCTGGCTGTCACCCCAGCCCCTGTGCAGGCACCCAGGGCCTGGGCCCCCCTGGTCTCTCTCCTGCTATTGTTTCTGCTTCGGCAGTTATCTGCATGGCCTTCTCGCCACCTGCATGGTGCCCTGGCCATTGCCTTGTCTAGGCCCATAGGTCTAGACCTATAGGGCTCCTGAGGGGCCTCTGCCAACCATACCGCCATACTGCCATCTGTCCTGAAGTCTTGTCAGTGGGTGTCACCTCCGCCCTCCATGTGTGAACTCCCTTGGAAGTGCCTGTGCCTCACATTTTCTCATTGGCTGTCTAGCTTCTTGCCACCTGAGTCCACTATCTGGCATCTGAACACCTCCTTTGCCTCCTATTAGCCAGTGTCGCATCCACCCTCTGCAAGCTGACCCCATTATTCCACCTTGAGAGCATCTTATTCTTTCCCATCATTACCCTGATTTATGATTTTTACCTTTCTAGGTGCTCTTCCTTATGTGGAATGTCCTTTCTTTTCTTCTTGAGCTCAGCTAGCTCCTACTCATCTGTCAACATTTTGCTCTAGTGTCACCTCCTGTGGGAAGTCCTCCCTGACTCCCCCACCTGGATTAGCCACCTTCTCTGGACACTCTTGGCCATAGCATCCTGGACTCATTTCTTTGATGAACTTAGCTCAGTATCTCCTGAAACTCTGCTCATTTGTCACTCTTTCCGAGCAAAGTGCCTCTCCGAGGCCAGAGTCTGGCTGAGTCAGCTTGGTGTCCCCTGTCCCCAGCACTGCCCTGCATGACGTGATGACATGCATAACCACTACAGGAATAATGGACACGTTTTTAGTCTCACCAGCTCATTTCCTGTATAAAGTATTAGTAGCCCTGGAAGGCAAACGTGGGGTGGAACTTGGGGAGAATGTAGCTCCTTCCTCCATCCTGACGAAGGTGGGATGGAGTCACACTTGCCCACATAACACCCAACTCATTCCTCATCAGCCCAGCCAGCCCGCCAGCTGGGAGCAGCAGCTCCTTCAGAGACAGATTCTTTCTTTCTTTTTTGAAAGCAGATGTAAATATATTTTTATTTTATTAAACAAACCAAACCAAACTCAACCAAAAAACAAAAAAGATGGGAAGGGGGAAAAAAAAAGTAAAGCTGCATCACAGAATCCCAGCCTCACCTCTTCACCTTTAACAATTTCAATCTTGCCATCAAAGTCCAAAGGTTTATTTAATTTTGCCCCTTCATTTGCATTGTTTCTCCACATTTCCGTTATAGACAAAATCGTCCAATATTTGTCTTTCTCCTTCTGACACACCTCACTCAGCAATGAGCTCCCTCCTTGTTGGAAAAGAGAGGCCACCTTCCTGGAAGGAGAATCGGGGTGAGGGCTATCCCGAGCCAAGGAGATGCCCAGTCTAGGAGCATCCCTTTCCTCCTCTGTGCTCTGTTGATGACCTGGGCCCCGAGCTCCCAGTGGGCAGAGTTTGGCGTCTACCTGCTGCCTCCTTGTTCTCCTTGGTCAGGAGATTGGGTGTGATGGACAGGTGAGATCAGAGAGGCTTGGAAGCCCTTTCTGGTGTGTGTGAATAGCTGCTTTCTCCCTGGTTGAAAAACTAACGTTCTGTTCCTCTTGTAAAATCATGTAGAAGGCAGTGAGTTTTCCTCCAGCTTTGCTATGAGACTGACTCTGAAAGAGACTTTGAAAACACAATCCACATTCACACAATTCCCATGAGCATGCTCCTCAGTGGCATATTATGGGGGACATAAAGACCCTGCGGAGTCTGGTTGTCCTTTCCCAGTGGCATTAATGGGTCCCCCACAGCCAGTCACCGTGCCTCTTTCGAGGGGACCCCCGCCCGGCAGGCCTGTTTCTCTGCCTAATGATGTCAGGATGGATGGAAAAGCTACCAGCTTCTGCTAAAGCCCAGAACTTCTGGAATGAGCCAGAAAAAAGAGCTGATTTGCTATTCCTTCTATACTGACAAAAAGTTACCCAGATCATGATTCTAAAGGCTGTATAGAAAAGGGCCGTTCTTCTGCTTTCTCCATTGTCCTCTGGATTCTGTCTTGGAAAAATGTTCTAGGGTGCAATTTGGCAGATGAAATTTCTGCCACAAGGCACTGAATATGGCTAATGGGCAAAAAATGAAACTGCTGGTCCAGTTTGTGCTGTCCTGTAAAAATAGTTTATGCTGAGCACTCCATGTCCTTGTCCCCGGAGCTCTTGGCCCCCGGCTTGGTGCTTTACTTTTTCTGGAGTCACTAGTCCAGGGGGCTGAAGAGGGTGGAAACCAGCCCCTGTGAGTCCTCTAGGCCCGCAGGCAGGTGGAGTATTTTATTTCATTATATATATACATATACATATAAATTGTAGTAACTTATTCTACACATTAAAACAACATCATATGTGTAGGTTCCCCATTCCTCAGATATATGTCAACACACCCTATCCTCCACCAAATCACCAAGTGTTCTTCACCCTTTTCCAGTGGGCTCCGCCACCACTTACTCGCCCATCCCCTTCCATTTCCTATTGGTAACCTCAGTTCTATTGCAAGTATCCAGGGTCAGTTTTGTTTCATTTGTTCCTTTTTTTTTTTTTGTCTATTCACATTCCACCTATGAGTGACTTATCTGGTATCTTTCTTCTTTTGATTTACTTCACTTAGCATCACCCCCTCTAGTTCCATCCATGTTGATTCAAGCAACAGGATTTCATCTCTTCTAAGGGCTGTGTAGTATTCCATTGTGTATATGCACCACATCTTCTTGATCCATTCATCTGATGTTAGGCACTTAGGTAATCTCCAGGTCTTAGCTACTGTGAACAGGGCTGCAATAAACACGGGGAAACAGGCATCTCTGCGGATGAGTGTTTTTGTGTCTTTTGGGGAGATGCCCAGAAGTGGGATGGCGGGATCATACGGGATTTCCATCTTCTGCTTTTTGAGGAATCTCCCCATCTTTTCCATAGGGGCTGAATTAATTTGCACTCCCAAGCAAGTGGAGTGTTTTAATTTCCACTTGACAGATGACATACTCGAGATCCAGACAACTGCTAAATCAAGCCAGAGGCAAAGATGGGTTCTGTGTCCAGGTTTCGGTCCTCCAGGTTCAGCACCAGGCATTTTGAGTTTCCTTTCTTAAGGGGACAATCACGACTGTCCTGCCCCCACCCAGAGCAGATGAAGTCCTCTTCTACCCACCTCCCAGGATTAAAGCCCTTTCTTACTTCCTCGGCTTTGGAGAGTGAGAAGCCCAGAATGGCCCTTCTCCTAGCTAGTCCATTGAAAATCCAGAACCAGCTGGGTCTCTGCAGGCTCCCACGGTGTGGGAACAGAGCCCAGCACAAAGTCAGAAGAATCCCACTGCCTGGGGGGACCTGGCAGAAAGCACTGGGCCATGGGGAGAGCCGGCTTCCTCACTCCTCCACTGCCTGGCCCTCAGTGTCCTGCCTGACTGTGCAATGGCATGGAGACTTGTGGCCAGTACAGGGATCATGCAGGACAGCAAACCCAGACACGGGGGGCCAGGTTCAGGGGCTCTTCTGAGCAGCCAGCCCTGGTGGGCATGGAGGCTGTTTCCGCAGGGGGACATAGGTGGATGTGTGTACTCACCTTGTCTTCTGCTCTCCTCGTTCCAGGCTGGGGCAAGTTCGCACGGCTGACCAGAGCGCTGACCAGCAGCAGGGGTGTCCTGCAGCAGCTGGCGCCCAGCATGCAGAAAGGCGAGAACGTCCTCAAGCATTCCCGCCTGGCCGAGGTAAGGGGGCCTCACCCACCCGGGCCCATGGGTTGGGAACCCTGCGGAGACAGGGGCTGGCCCTCAGGACCCCAGACCCTTGTCTTTGTTGTCAGACAAGTCCCTGGTGGGGGACTTTGGGTAAGTGAACCCACCCCATTTGCACCACACTTTCCCACATGTAAAAGGGGTTAAACAGCTCAAACCCAACTTGCTTGAGATTCCAGGAAATAACCCACTTTTGAGGCCGTTGGGAGAGTGAGACGCATGCTATAGAAAGCAAGAGTTTTTACTTATAAACCACAAGCAATTTTGTTATTGAACCATGTACAGATATTAGCAGAAAAGAAGATACTGGAAGCAAAAAAATAAAATGACCTATAATCACACGAACCCAATGATGGTATTTTATAAACTTTGTGTGTACTCCTTAACACTTTTCTTTGAATAGATATGTTATAGCTGAAGAAATGTATTTCCCACATGTTACTTTTGGTGAAGACGAGGTGCAGCTAAGAACCATGTCTATTGACTGTGCTTATGCTGCCTTTTCTTACCTTAGAGGTTGATAAGCATCGTTGCAGGTTAATAAGAGATTCCTGTCGTTTTGATAACCTTAGGAGGAAGGACAGCCTGTGGCCGTGTTGTTCTACTTTGTGCTTTGTTCATTGTGTGATTCACCAAGCCTATTTAGCTATCCTCCTGCTTCTGGAGTCTAGATTTTTACTGATTTTTGGTAATTACAGATGGTGCTTCAGCGAGCCTCCTTTATGTGTATTTTTGGTTTTAATTTGGGAATCTTTCAAACACTCAGAATAGTAGAGAGTAATTTCACAGCATTCATTTATTTAGGTAATTGCTACACTCCCATTGTATTCCCTTGCTATTGATATTTTAATAGCTTTATCATTTATGTATTTATCCATAAAATAGAATGTGATTATGCATTTTTAAAAGGTTTTTCCATGGGTGATATTACACTGTGGCATTTTACAACTTGCATTTTCTAACTAACCTTTGGTGTTTGAAACATTTTTATTTTGAAATAATTCTGGACTCACAGGAGGCTGCAAAACCTTTACAGACTGTGTCCTCTGTGCTGTCCCCAGCCTGCCTGAGTGGCAGCGTTTGGTCTAACTCCAGGGCAATAGCAAAACTGACGTCTGTAGACTGTTGCCAGTTAATCTGAGGGTATAGTTGGACGTCAGCAGTTTTTCTGTGCTCATCTCCCCAGGTGGGTAGGCAGGAGCATATTTGACTTTCTAAGATGCTGCCAAGTTCTGTGCCAATGGGAGCTGGTTGTGTCATTTCATTTCCTACCAGTTGGCAGGACAGATACCATTTCTCTTCAGTTTTGCCCTGATTTTAGCTGTTCTAGTGAGTATGCACTGATAGCACATTGTGTTTTTGTTTTTGTTTTTTTTTCAATTTTAGTAATGACGCAAGAGATTTGCCATATTTTCATGAGCTATTTTTTTTTCCAGCCATACACCTTCTTGGGTGAAATACCCACCATTTCTCTTGCCCATTTCCTAGTTGGGTTCTTTCATCTACTCTCCCAGGAGTTTGCGGTTCATATTCTTACCCGGGATAGTGAGAAAATGTCTCTTCCTACGTGTGTTACCGCTGGGTCACGTTGGAATTCTAAACTCCTCGTCTGATGAGTGATCACCTGTGAGCTACATTCCCTTACAAATAAACCTCAACTTTCTAAATGTTTATTCACCTTTCAGATTCCTTCCTCTGTGTATTTCCTGTTCATGTTCTTTGCTCATCTTTCTGTGAGACAATTTGTCTTTTCTTGGTGAATTGTTCTTTTCATCATTTACTATCATTCTTCCTTTAGCTGTAGAAAAACTTACACTTGAAATAGTATTTTACTTAATACAATAGCTGCTTTTTTATGTTGGTATTTTCTTGGTATATATTTTTCATTTTTTATTTTACGACTTTTGCTGTATCTCTTAATCCACAGGCATCTAACTCTTGCTTTTAGTTAAGAAAACACTGACAACTTCTAACTCTATGGAGCTCTTAAACACCGCATCTGATGCTGTGTAAGTACAGCACCAGGCACGTATGAACTGTATCAGTGACCCCGCCGCCCAGCCCCAGAAGTGGAATCACTGCTGTGCAGACTATGAAACAGATACAGGCAGGTAGGGAAGCGGTGGAATCAGCATCCAATTCCATCTGACTCAGACGCCCTGACCAGGCTCCTTAACTGTGGGCACATCTACTCTCTAGTATAAGGACATTTGCTGATTTTTAGGTTGTACTGGTATTTTTGGACTGGCTTCCGGACAGCCCCCTCTTGTCTGAGGGCTGAGGTGCCGTGTTGACTGAAACTTTGCTCGTAGGCCTGACTGTCCCAGCTCACTTCCCAGCCTCCCCGGGAACTTCCCGCTGTCAGTCAGCCCGGTGACTCCCACACATGTCAGAGTCCCTCTTGCCCCCCATACTTGCCCTCAAGCTTTTGCCCCTCTCCTGACTGGCTGGTCCTCTCACCTTCAGGCTTAGTGTCCACAGCACTCCCCCTGCCACCTGGACCGGTCCAGCCTCCCTTCTAGAAGCCCCTGCTCCTTCCACCTGCACTCATGAATACAGGGAACTGTGTGTCATGTGCTGCCTCCCACAGACAAGGCCTCACAGGGCTGGCTGCTGTACCTCCTGTTTGTCCCCCACACTGCCACTCCACCCCAACACAGTGCCAGCACCGGGTAGGTGTGTTACATGGAAGATGGAACAAGGCCGGCGCCTGGCACTTAGTAGGTCCTCAGCGACTGTGCTGCTCCTCCCACAAGCCCCTTCTCCCCTCAGAGCAGGCGTCTGCTGGGTCCTGGAGTGGACTCCTCTTTGTAGCTGGTCGGATAATGATGGCAACACTTCTGCATGCAACCTCATTGCTTGCTACTTCTCAATATTTAATTTGAACAGTAGAGCTGGAGACTTCCAAAGAAAAAGTTAAAAAGCCGCAATTGAAAAAATACTCAACACAATAGGCAGAAACCCAGATACTGTTCAGCGAGTCCATGCGCGTTGGTGGACAAAGAGGTGTCTGGTCTCAGAGCAGCACTAGAACGCGCTCTCACCGTCCCTCTCTTCCCCGCGAGAATAAGGGCATCGTGGGGACAGTGCGACACATGGAGCCTCCTGTCTCTGGAGAAGGCTGCGGCGTGGCCAGCCGGGGGAGCAGCCGGTCAGCTCACGATGCCCCGCCCCACGGGCTGTCCACGCACCCTCTCCCGTCCCCTCCACACCCGGCTGTCCCACGCTCTGCAGTGTGCCGGGTGGGGACGGCATTTGTCATAGAAACCAATCTCTTTCCTCTGGCAAGGTTTTGGGGCTGCAGGTGGGAGTGGGACAGGGGGCGTGTGCTGGGGCAGGTGTGGCCAGAGGAAGGGGTTGAGGGCCAGGGTTGCTTCACCACAGGCTGTGGGAGGCCGCCTTGTGGGGGTGGGTTTTTTTGTGGGGGTACGCTGTGTACCCATCCTCATGAAATCAGTGGAGATGGGTGAGGTCAGAAGGACCTGGGCCCCCTTCAAGGAGCACATTTCTGCGTGGACTCTGTGGTTGTTGTGCCGTTGTCCTTGGGAGGTGACCTGTCCTCGGGAGTTGGCCCAGGCCTCGCAGGTTGGTCATCTTGCTTGGCCCCTGCTGGACATGTGGCTCATGCAGGTCTTCAAGCTCCCAGGGGACCACCCTGTCCAGGGCTGTGCCCACCTCGGTGTTGCTTGTACCTGGAGCTTGCCCATGTCACATGGGTGTCACGGGGCTTTAGGCCTCATCCTCCCATACTGATGCCCGTCATCCTGTCAGAGACTGCACCTCAGAACCGTACCTTTGCACAGGCGTGTGTGGGCTGGCCCCCCTTAACGTTGCCCTCCCTAGACACCCTCAAACATAGCAAGGAGCAGAGAGCCCTCTGCCTCCACACCAGGCCCCACGTCTTAAGACCCCAGCAGTGCACACTCTGTGCCCACCACCTGCAGAGAGACCTCTGTCACTTCTCACCTTCAGCACCTCTGGCCTCTCCCCTCAGGCCTTTTCTGGCTCTGTTGCTTCCTGGCTTCCCAGAGCACAGTATCGCCTATGCTGGTAGCACACACTTCTTCCGTGAGCTCCTCTCTCTCTTCTGTGTGGAGCTGTAGGGCCTGAGTCCATGGGGGACTTAGTGACAAAGTGTCCTGTTGTTTTAATTTGGAGAAGTGATGGCTCTGTGAGGCCAATGGGTAGTTTCCCTCCTTCCTTCCCTCCTTCCCTCCCTCTCTTTTCCAATAATGAGTTTATCTCCTTTCTTCCCTGACTATCTCAGTGCTGTCATTCTCCCCATCCTTGGTCACCCAAACTCCCTGTATGGAAGTGGGGTGCCGCTGGACTGCCAACTGGAGCTTTCTTTTGCTCAACCTTTTCTTCTGTGTGTACAGACACACTAGATGCAATACGTCTTAACCACCCACTCACGAGAAGAATTCATAGACTGGCATGCACACATGTGCATTTGTATCCTCGACCCCACAGCTTCCTCTGGTGTAAATGATGTTGGTATCATTGTTCAGGTGAGGAAACTGAGGCATGGAGACCTGGATCAGCTAGGAGTCTAGAAGGGCTTCTGGCTGAGGCCCCACTGCAGCCCCACTCTGCTGGCCCAGCTGGCCCTGGCTTTCCAACGTGCCTTCCCTGCACCTGCCTCCCCATCATGTACACACATCTGTGGTTCCGTTTGTTGTCTGGTGTGGAGAGTTTGTCCTTCCCAAGCCAACTGTAGGGTCAACACCTGCTTCTGTTTGCTTCGTGTCAGGACCGTCCATGGTTCAGACTGGTCGTGCGTGCTGCTGGGCCGCTGGGTGTGGTCCAGGGGGACTGATCCGTGGTGACTTACACTAGCCATCCGATCCACACCTACTCCCAAGCACGGAACACCTCACTAACTTCTTGTGCATGGATTGCATGCTCAGATGATGATGCTTTGGAAACGCAGGGTTAAGCTGTCTGAAAAGAATGCAACCTTTTTATGTTTGTTTCTTTTCATCAATGACCAGAACATTTACAGATACTCGAGACTCACGTTTGTGGCCGTGCTCATCATCAGCCCTCGGCTGGTGCGTTTAGACAGGGGGCCTCCAGCCAGATTTGGGTTTGAGTCTCACCTTCACCACTTCATCAGCCTCAGGGTTTTAGAGCAACTTGGCCTCCCTGGAGTAATTTTTTTTAATCCGTAAATAAAGACCCATATCTTTCTTTTGTAAGAATTAAATTGCATTTTGCCTGGAAAGTGCTGAGCCCAGAAACTGGCATGGGTTGGAAGCATAGACCTTGGAATGACCTTGACAAGGTCTCCGCTCAGCTGCACACTTAACCTTTTGACCCTGACTAAGTTACTTCTCTGTCATTGGTTGGTTTCTTCACTGACCTCACAGAGCTTCGAGGATCAAATACTTGGACACATGCGAAGGGCATACAGTAAGCCCCCAATATGGTAACCAATACCATAATGCCTAGGAAAAGGCTTCTGCTGGAAACAGGCATGCTGGTAAATAGCATATGTGAACTCTTATTTAATTTATTTATTTTGAAAGGAAAGATGCAGGTAGGAATGCAGGTGAGCAGGCAGGCAGGAAGAGGGAGGGGGAAGAAGCACTTTTTATTCACTTTATTCGGGTCTTCCTGGTTGCTTCCTCCCCTCCCCCACCCCACCCCTCAGGATGTGAACGCTGGACCCTGGGGTCCGTGTGACTCATGCAGGCTGGAGGCAGTAGACCTATTTGCTAGACCACCAGGGTGTCTCACTTTCATTTCCTCATGCTCCTGCCTATAACGGCAAGATATCTGTGACACAGCGTTCTCTCTTGCCTGCATCTCGGCTAAGGGCTGGAGCATTCTTGGTACTGTACTTGTGTCAAGAATTATTTGGGTGCTCTTTTCTAGCCTCTTTTTGGCTTTGTTTGTTCAGCTGTTTCTCCACACGCTTTGTGACATGTCTGCTGTGGGCCGAACGTGTGCGAGGACTGACTGTGCTGGCCACGGGACCCCAACCAGCCCTCCTGGAGCTCCCGGTTGGGTGGGAGAGGCATTGGGAAAAAGCAGACCACAGACATGGGACACACACACGTGCTGTTGCGATTCCTGATGAACACCATCCAGGGGAGGCACCTGTGGTACGAGGGAAAGTCGTGCAGGAGGGAGGTGGCCCTGTCTGCGCTGATGGTGGTCATGGGCGACGCTGTGGGGAGATGACACTCGTGGAAGCCCTTTGCAGAGCCAGTGGGGAGGAGAGGCTGGCAGGGGGAGGGGAGGTTGGCGGTCACAGCATGGGGCGCAGGAAGCAGCAGCAGGAAGTCCTGATGGAGGCAGGTGTAATACCCTGGAGGGTTTGGGTCAGGGAAGCAACTGACAGAATTCAAGTTGGTTGGTTTGTGAACGTGGGGAGAGCAGGATGGAAGGATAGGGGCTGGGAAGCTGTTGCCATGTCACAGTGAGAGCATGTGAGTGGGGTGGAGGGAGGTAAGATGGGGAGGAGGCAAGGATCTTGAGAGGATGGTGGGCTGAATGGAGGGATGGAAGATGGAGAGGGAAAGAGGGATCCTGAGAGGATGGAAGATGGAGAGGGAAAGAGGGATCCTGAGAGGATGGAAGGAGATGGAGTGCAGAGGAGGATTCTGAGCTGTCTGTATTTGGTGGTAGAAGCAACAGAACTGCCTGACGAGGTTTTCCTGAAGACAGATCTGAGCTGTACAGTGTGTGGTGCTGGGCAGGCACGTTCATGAAGACAGAGAAGCAAGGACAGTGTTTGCGGGAGATGTGCAAACATCTGTCAAAAGCTGCAGAGAGGGTGAGCTAGTCCGTATGGAAGAGTCTGCTGGGTTCACCAACACTGAGAGCACGGTGACCTTGACAACAACCATTCCGTTGGGGAGTGGAGGCCATACTCAGATTGGGATGTGTTGAAGGTTATCTGGGGCAGAAGTTAGAGACAGAGTGTTTATAGGTCTCTTCCCAAACCCCTGCTGCGAAGGGAAACAGCATTGGAGCTTAGTGAGAAATGGAAGTTGCTGCTGTCTAAAGATGCAGATGGAATGATCCTGTGTCTGGGAGAGGCTGATGGGAAGAAAGAGGGAAGAATAGGGAGGGCTGTAAAGCACTTGAGGAGAGAAGGCTGAGGTTCAGCACACTGAGGACAAACTGGCCTTTAATGGAGGAGGCACCATCTCTGGGGCAGGAAGGAGGCGGTAGATGTGGGTGGTGGTGATTATAGGTACCTGACCATTGGAAAACACAGGAGCCTCTCTCTGGTTTGATTGGTGATTCATGAGGCAAAACATGGGCTAAGAGTGAGGGGCAGCAGGGAGCAAGACTTAAAAGCCTGGAGTAAGATACAGTGATTTCTGACCACTCGGGCACAAACCACTCTGCATGGTGACGTTCGCTAACTCAGAGTTTCAAGGGGGTGCGGTTGGTCCTTCCTCTTTCTCACTGGCTTGGTGTGACTTGAGCACTGAGCTGGTTACTCTGTCTGGAGCAGGCTCTGGCCAGTGTGGCTGGTTGGGGGCAGTCACTGGGAGGTCCTGGAGAAGGCCCACCGTGGGAGACAGTGCTTTGGACCAAAGCTGGTTTCATAAAATGATGAAGTGGTACACTGATGTCCTCAGAGCTCCCAAGGAAAAGCAGTGGTTTATTAAGGGTCTGATCCAGTTGGAGAACAGCTTTGCACTAGCAAGTGGGCATCGGACTTCATTTGCTATTTATCATCTGCGGTGTGACTGTGCACACATCCTATGCCTTCTGGGGTTATTCTTCCCACCTTAAAATAAGCAAATGCCAGCCTCCCACCCGTGAGGTTGCGTGAGGTGTGATGATGTGTGTAAGCGCCGAAGCGTGTCCTGGGCTGTCCTAATCGGGCTGTGTTTGGAGCTGGAGCCGGCTTTACTCCTGCTGCCTCATGCCTGGGTGAATCAGCGTGAGTCAGCACCTTGCAGCCCTGCGCCCGTCCGTGGAGCCCCTCCCAGGCTGGTTAAGGGGACTCGTGAGGACAGCAGAGCTTTGGAAGTGAAACCCTAGAGACATGTGCTGGGAAGCCTGCCTTTCGTGTTTGTCATCCAGGGAAACGCCCTAACCCTGTGTTCCCTCCAGAATCGATCTTCAAGGTGACCTTTTTTGGGCCCCATCAGTTGGCCTATCTGAGCACTTCCTGTGGGCAGAGCCCAGCTCTGGGGCTGCCGGGGGCAGGGGAGGGACATTGTGCTGGGAGAAGTAGTGTCTTTTTGGGGGACCCCAGTCTAGTTGGACACACAGCAAAGACATGAGCCCACTCCTAGGATGGTCATTGGACCAGTGCTCTGCCTTTGGAAGTGTCCTCTGTACGAGATGAGTCAGATAGAGGATACTGGAAGAGCATGCTCATCTGATAGGCACCGAGAAATGTGGGGACGAGCTGACTGTGTCATCTGGGCATCTGTCTTTATGTCTGGTGAAATAACTTCCTGCAAAGTGTCTGATGTGTCACCACGAATGTAGCACTGAGAAAGCACCTTCTGGCTGGACATGGCCCTGCTTCTGTCTCCCGTCTCCTTGGACTCTCCTCAAGCCATCCTCCCTGTGGAGGTTCTGAATGACCCTGAGGGAGCCTTTCTCCTGAGGATGGTGGTCTTAGCCCTCGGGGTCCTGGTCTGAATCAGTCCCACACACTCTGAGGAGGGCACCCCGCCTTGGCTGTGCCTGATCACCTGAATCTGTCTTTCATCACTGTGCTCTGCAGGGCGAAGGAGACACTTAATTGGAGGCTAAACATTCTTGGCCGGGGAATCGTCTTTCTGAATATTGATTTCCTAATGAAGCATGCACTTGTGGTCTTCCATCCTACATCTGTTTTTCCTAAGGTTGTGGTACTTGCTGGAGTTTATATGAGGGTGAGGCACAGAGGGTCTCAGGTCAGATCTTGGTCTTATGAGACCTTGACCATGAAGATTTGAAGAGAAGTTATCACATTTATCCTAATCAGATGTCCTCACACCCAGGTCTACTGCCTGAATGCATATTTCTAAGGCGCCCATGAAAAGGCTGCCCTGCAGCGAAGAGGGGAGACTGGTACAAGGCCCACAGTCCTCTGCTGGAGTGCAGGCCCTGCCAGCCCTCTGAACATGTTGGAGGAAGGGCCACAGAGGGACTCTGGTCCTCGCCTCTGTGAGGGATCTGAAGACACTACTGTCCTGGCATCACAGATGACATCATGCGTCCTGGAAAGCATCAGAATGGGAGGTCCACTGGAAATGAGCAGGGACTAGATCAGATGATCATGGGACAGCCATTTTCCTCCTGCGGGCTTGTTACTGACATCTGGCTTGAGATCCGTAGTTCTTTTTAAAGAAATGTTTTTGACTTATGTTTGTCAGTTTATTATGAAAGACAATGAAAGGAACAGATGAATAGCCCGAGGCAGAAGCGCACAGGGCAAGGTCTGGAGGGGTGTGAAGTCCAGGTGTGGCTGGCCCCGTGAAGTTGGGTACACACACACACACGTGCATGCAAGGATGATGATACTTTCAATGTTGTTCATTTTTGTACTTCTCTCTTTTTTTTTTTTTTTGATTTCTCTACTTCCTCTATGGTTAGTGATGTTCAGCATCTTTTCATATACCTGCTATGTCTGTTTTCTTTATGGAAATGTTTTCAGGTTCCTTGCCCAATTTTTTTTATTTTGTTATTATTGAAGGGATATTGCATTTTGACAATGACTTGTTTTGAAGTATACATAGTGGTATTTTTATGTTTACAAATAGAATAGTAAATTTACTAATATTCCCCTGTTTTGTCTCCCTTCATTTACAGTTAATTCCCTTCATACCATTTCTCCCCCGACCCCCCGCGCCCCCATCACTTTGGTACCACAATTTGCCTTTTTCATCTCTCCAAGAGTCCATAGCTGTTTGGAGTAGTGTTCTCCCTCTCCCCCTCCCTCTCTCCCCCTCCCTCTCCCCCCCTCCCCTCCCCATTTTTAGTGTTGTTTAATTTATGACATTTATTTCTCTTTACCCATCATGTGTGTGCTATCATACGATGTCGTTCTTTCTCCTTCTGGCTTATCTCGCTAAGCATAATTCTC
>RJWH01005185.1:0-83533 GCA_004363575.1 Solenodon paradoxus | reverse complement strand
CCTACTTTATATTATTACAACTATACTTTATTAAAAAACAGATAGCATTGTATTTATGAATCATGTAATTCCAAAGATACAAGGAATCATTCTTTTTTTTAAAGTTTCTCTCTAAATTTAGTTACCACTGCTATCTTCAAATATTTATAGCCCCTTTAAATGTAAGCCTATAATTTTAACCCAGATGTGTGGCCCTGATGCCATCATGTTTTAAACTTAAAAATTACCTCTATTGGGCATTGCCTGCAAATCAACTTTTCTACATTCCAGATTCCATGTTTTAGTCACCATGATAGCAACAAGTCAGGTAGGTGGGAAATAAAGCCTCTGGTATGCCCTTGATTGGTTGTAATTGAAGTTGGATGTGTTGACTCTAGTCTGCTGTTAATTGGTGAAACTGAAGTTGGCTGTGCTGAGGACTGAGGTGAGTTGCTTGCTGGGTAGCTAGCCTCCTAACAATCTGCTAGATTTCTCAGAGGTGTAACTCACAATAAGAGAAGAGGTTGGGGAAAATTACTAACAATTTTGAAATATGTGTGTTTGTGAGTTGGAACATTGAATACCATCAAGTATGCTGAGAGAGAGAAACAAGGATGGTGAGGTGAGTAGGCTTTTTGGTAGTTAGAGGAGTTTGGGATATGTGATTTCCTACTCTTTCTCTACTTCACTCAGGGCCATTTCGGGATGTGGGCTCAATTGAAAACAGTACTGAGATGAGCAGTCCTGAGAAATATTCTTCATGAACATAGTAGACAGTCATTTTGATCCACGTAGTATTTCTTTACCTTTTCTAAAGTAGGTGGTGATTCTTTACTTGCTATCGCTCAGTGAGTGAATGCTGGACAGATAATATTGGACAGATAAAATTGGTTACATCTGTGGATGGAAGAAGGTTGTAATAAAAATGAAAATTTAATTGAATCAGAAAATTGCCCCTCTCTGGACCAGGGAAGAGGACTGTGGAAGGAAAATAAAAGCCAAGAGGCCAGAGAGCCTCATTACTTTCTCTACGTTGTGAGAGTGAAATCGTTTGTAGTATGTATTAGCAATTAGAGGCTTTTTAGAAAGTAAGAATGCTTATAGGTACCTTAATAGCCAAAGTCACTCAGTACTACACATGACCTGTGGACAGGTTTTATTCATCATGAATTATTAATTTATTGAACAAGTAGAAAATGTCAAAGTATAGTCCTATATTATGCAGGGAATTAAACGAAAAAAGTGTGCTCTCATCAGATCTTTTTTAAAAATATATTTCTTGTTTGTGTACAAGACCATACACATTTTAATATATTGAATTTGTTTGTCAGTTTAGTGTCCTTTACTCTCATCTTGTTCCCTCTTTCTTTCCTCTCCCACCTATCTGTCTGACAGCCAATATCTTGTGTCCTGTGATTTTTGTTGGGGGTTAACATTTTGTTTCATTTCACTATATTCCACATATGAGTGAAATCATCCTGCACTTCCTTTCTGACTTATTTTGCTTAACATGGTGCTCCAGTTTCTTCTAGTTTGTTTCAAATGACAATTTTATTTTACTTATTAGCTACATAGAATCCCATTGAGTATATTTACCACAACTTCTTATGCTGTCATCTGTTGGTGGGCACTTCGATTATTTCCATGTCTTAGCTCTGCGACTTGTGCTGTTCTGAACATAGGAATGCTGACATATTTCCTGATTAGAGATTTTGTATTCTGGGTATATGCCTAGGAGTGGGATTGCTGAATCAAATGGTAGTTCCCTCTTTATTTGAGGATTCTCCATACTGTTTTCCATAGAGGTGAATTGAATTACATTCCCACCAGAGTGAAGGAGAGTTCCCTTTTTCAGCATCTCCTCACTTTATTCTTGACTATGGATCTAGGCCACTCTCAGTGGTATGAGATAGATTCACATTGTAGTATATATTTTCATTTTTCTGATGAGCGATGCAGAACACGTTTTCATCTGTAGGCCTCTGTGCATCTCTTTTGGATAGATGTCTGTTAAATTCTGCCATTTTTCAGTTTTTCTTTTGTTGATATGTATGAGCTCTGTATATATTGGATATTAAAGTCTTAGCTGAAGTATATTGTGTCTATTTTCTCAAATTTGGTGAATTGCCTGTTTGTTTTAGTGATGGATTCTTTCGTTGTGCATAACCTTTTAGTTTGATGTAGTACCAATTATTTAAACATACTTTGGTTACTTTTGCTGTACACATTCTTTCCCCAAACACGTATGGAGAATTGTCCAGCTATAATATGTTCTGGACATTTTTTGACATTTTCTTTCCAGCATTTATGGTTTCAGGTCTTTTGTCCAGGTATTTGATCTATTTTGAGTTCTATTTTGTGTATGGTGATAATAAATAATCTCATTTTTTTGAAAATGTCTTTTCAGTTTCCCCAACATGTATTGAATAGATTTTCCTTCTTTCATTGTATGCTCTTGGCTCCTTTGTCAAAGATTAATTTTTCGTATAGGTGTGGCTCTATTTCTGAACTGTCAATTTTATTTTACTGATCTGTTTGTCTATTTTGTTCCAGAGCCATACTATTGTAATGATAACTTTGTAGTATAGTTTGAAATTGGGACATGTGAGTCCTCTGCTGTTTATTTTCCCCCTCTCACTTAACTTTAGCTAATTGAGGTCTTTTGTAATTCCAACTTCAGTGTAGATTGCTAAATATCCGTACAAGATGTCTCTGGAATTTAATAAGAATTCCCTTAAAACTGTATATTTCATGTGTAGAATTCATTTAAATTAATTATTCCAATCCACGAGCATGCTATATTCTTCCATTTCTTTCTGTCTTTTATTTCTTCTGTTAAAGTCTTATACTTTTGATTGTAGAGGTCTTTCACCTCCTTTGTGACATTTATTCCCAGAAATTCTGTTTTGGGGTTTTTGAGAATGGGTTTCTTTCTTTCCTTTTCCTCTACTAGATTATATATAGGAATGCTACTGATTTTTGAGTGCTGACATTATATCCTGCCACTTGCCTATATTAATTTGTTTCCAACCTTTTTTTGATGGAGTTTAGGATTTTCGAGGTATAATATGCTATCTGCAAATAACCATAATTTTATTGTTTTCCAATATGGATCCTTTTAACATTTTTTTTGCCCTATTGCTCAACCAAGGCTTCCAGAACTATATAAAATGGTATTGGTGAGACAGGGAAACCTTGTCTTGCTCCAGATCTTAGGGGAAAGGCTTTCAGTTTTTCACCATTGGGTATTATGTTTGCTATGGCTTTGCTGTATAATTCTTGAATTATATTAACATATGTTTTTTTCTATTCCTGTTTGGATGGGTGTGTTATATCATGAATAGATTTTGAGTCTTGTCAGAGGCTTTTTCTTCATCTATTGATCATATGATTTTTGACATTCTCTTTATTGATGTAGAGTATTACATGGATTTATTTACATGTTTTGAACCACCCTTACATCCCTTGAATGAGTCCTTTTTTATTGTGGTGTATTATTTTTTAAGTGCTGTAGAATTTGGCCTGCCAGGATTTTGGCATCTATATTCATCGGTGATATTATTGTGGTGTTTTCTCTTTGTGACTATCTTTGGTTTCGGTATCAGAGAAAAACTCTCCTTGTAGTAGAATGTATCTGAATTTTCCCTCTCCAATTTTGTGGGATAGTTTCAGGACAATGGTAATTCTCTCTTCTTTGAATGTTTGGTAGAAGTCATAGTGAAGCCATCTGGTCCTACATTCTCGATGTTTTTGAAGATGTTTGATTACTGCTTCAATTTTCTGTGCTTGTGATTGTTCAGAATGTCTGTGTATTCCTTATTTGGTTGTTGGATGTTATAGATTTCTAGGAATCTCTCCATTTATTCATGATTGATGAATTTATTGTCACATAATTCCCCACAATAGTCTTTCATGATCTTTGTATTTCTCTGTCACCAGTTGTAATTTCACTTTTTTCATTTCTGATCCTTGTTTTTAGGATTGCCTCTGTTCTTTGTGAGTCTAGCTATGGGTATGTCAATGTTGTGTAACTTTTCAAAGAACCAACACTTGATTTCTTGATATTTAGGAGTTTTTTCTGTCTAATTTTTATTTCCTTCTTTCTGACTTCTTATTTTTCTTTTTTTCACTTTGTAGTATTCTCAGGTATGAGGTTAGGTATTTAATTTTGGCTGTCTGTTTTTCATGAACACTTGTACAGCTATAAAATTTCCTCACAGAACTTTTTTTGTTCAATCCCACATGCTGGTCACTTGTCTCTTTATTTTCATTTGGTTCTAAATAAATCTTAAATTCATCTTTCATTTCATCATTGCTCCATGAATTGTTCAGAAACATGTTCAATCTGAACAGCTTTGTGGTTCTTGCAGATTTTTCTTCTGGTTCATTTTGAGTTTCACATACTGTGATCAGAGAAGATACATTCTATAATTTCATTGCTGATAAATTTGCTGATTTTTTTGTGTGTCTCAAGTTGTGTGTTTCCTGAAAATGTTTCATGTATTCTCAAGGAGAATCTATATTCTTTTTGTTGGGGTGAAATACCCTGTATATACCTGTTAGGTCCATGTGCTTTGTTGTTTTATGTGGAGTTATTTCATTGTAGACTTTCTGCTTGAATATCCTCTCTATTTATGTAAGTGGAGTATTAATGTCCCCTACTATTAATGTGTTACTTTCAATGTCTGCCTTTAACTCTGTCAATATTTGCTTCATATACTTAGATGATACAGCCTTGGATGCCTATATGTTAATCATAGTTACTTCTTCCTGATGAATTACCCTCTTGACCATAACATACTGCCTACCTTGCATTTAGTTATCCTTTTCAGGTAGAAGTTAATCAGTTCCCGATTTCCTTTCATCATTCTTGTTTTGATCAATGTTTCCGTATTCTTTGTTTAAACTATGTTTGTCTTTGAATGTCATATGAGTTTCTTGTAAGCATATTGTTGATGGTTCGTATTTTCTGATTAATCCAGCCACTCTTTATTTGGATTTATGCTTTCAGTCCGTTCACATTTAGGGTAACAACTGACATATAGGACTTTATTGTTGTCATTTGAGAGTTTTTTTCTATTGGTTTCCCCTGTCCGTTGCTTTGTTCCTGATTTATTTTTATTTTATTTTCCCCTGTATTTTGTTCAATGTTGGTTCTTTTATTTTCATTGACATCCTAAATACGTGTCTCTTTAGGCAGGTTTTCTGGTTGTCATACAGATTGCAAATTCACATCTTGATGATAGTGTTTTATGAACTCTTGACATATATGTTCCTATGAATTCCATAATTTTATTTCCATTTGTAATTTTTGTTATCTCTTATTGGTACTGTTTATGTTTCTTCATTACTTTCCTGTTTATTATCATTCTCTGGATTTCTGGAGTTTTGTTTTTTCCTTTTGTAGGATTCTTTTAAAGACTTCTTAAATGGCAGGTTTGGTGGTGAAAACATCCATTAACTTTTATTCATCATTTAAGATCCTTAATTCTTCATCATGTTTGAATGATTGTTTTTCATGGTAGACTATTCTTGGCTTATAGTTTTTATCTAAGTATTTAGAATAGATCATTCCATTCTCTCCTGGCCTATAGTACTTTTGCTGAGAAGTCTGATGATAGCGTAATGGGTATACCTTTGTAGGTAATGTTTCTCTTTTCTCTAGCAGCCATGAGTAGTTTTTCTTTGTCATTGACTTTTACTAGTTTTACTATGATTTATCTAGGAGTAGGTCTTTTATATTTATAAATGTTGCTCCTCTTTTTTGCTTCTTGACCCCCATGCTTGCTTTTTATGATATGTAGGAATTTTTATGCTGTTACTTTGAGTAAGTATTCTGTACCTTTTCCCCTCACCTCTCCTTTTGGGATGTTTATAATCCTTGTTTTTTTCTTCTCTGATGTTTCTTATTGGGTTTCATTTTTTCTCAGTCTGGTTTCTCTTTTTTGAGGTTCACCAAGGTGATCTTTAATTTCTGAGATTTGTTCCTATACATGATTGAGTTTGTTAATAGAGCCTGTTTTTGTTTATGAATATGTTTGTTGTCAATTCATGACTATTATCTCTAGCATTTCTTCTAGTACTTTGTGATTTCAGTCTCCTTAGAGACATATTCCATTTGATCTGTCATTTCCTTTTTGAGGTCTTCCAGTTGCCTTTGGGTGACTGTGTGTGCCTCCTGCATCTCATTAACTTAAAATTTATAATTATTCTACACATTAAAATAACTTCCTATGTATGGGCTCCCTGATTCATAGATATATTTCAACAAACCATGCCCATTACCCGATCACCAAGTGTTTTTTCCATTGTCCAGTGAGCTCCACCACCATTTGCCCCTGCCCACCCTAGTCCCTTTTGGTAACCTCAGTTATGTTGCAAATGTTTCAGGGTTATGTTTTATCTGTTCCTTTGTTTTGTCTATTCATAATCCACTTATGAGTGAGGTCATCTTGTATCTATCGTTCTTCTTTTGACCAGTTGCACTTAGCATAATCCCCTCTAGTTCCATCCATGGTGAGTCAGAGGAAAGCGTTTCATCTAGTATTCCATTGTATATATGTACCACATCTTCTTTATATATTCATCTGATGTTGGGCACTAAAGTAATTTCCTGTGCTTAGCTTTTGTGAATAGGGCCACAATGAACATGGGGATACATATATCTCTGTGAAAGGGTGCTTTTGTATCTTTTGGGTAGATGTCCAGCATTGGAATGATGGGATATATGAGATTTCTGTCTTCAGCATTTTGAGGAATCTCCACACTATTCTCCATAGAGGTTGTAATAATTGTTACTCCCACCAACAGTGCAAAGGTGTTCCCTTTTCTTCACATCATCACCAACATTCATTGTTTTCAGGCTTTTGGATAATAGCTAGTCTTTCAGGTGTAAGGTGATATCTCATTGTTGTTTTGATTTGCATTTCCCTGATAACCAGTGAGTAGGAACATAATTTCATGTGACCGTTGGCCATCTGTATATCCTCTTCAGAAAAGTGTCTCTTTAATTCCTCCTCCCATTTTTGATTGGGTTGCCTGTTCTTCTGTTGTTGAATTTTATGAGTCCTTCCTATATTTTAGATATTAAGACTTGGTTGGAATTATCCAATGCAGATATCTTTCCCTGTTAGTTGGTTTCCTTTTGGTTTTGGTGATGTTTTCCTTTGGTGTGAAGAAACTCCTTAGTTTGATGTAGTCCCAGTTGTTTAGTTTTCTTTTTGTTTCCCATGATGGTGGAATTGAGTCCCCAAAGACTTCTCTATGATTGATGTCATGGAATGACTTTCCTATGTTGTGTTTTAAGAGCTTTATGTTTTCTGGTCTTATGTCCAAGTCTCTAATCCATTTTGAGCTAATTTTTATGATTGGTGTTAGAGAGTGGTCTAGCTTATTTCTTTTGCATGTGGCTGTCCAGTTTTCCCAACACCATTTGTTGAAGAGACTTTCCTTTTTCCATCATATGCTTTTCACTGCTTTGCTGAAGATTAACTGACTGTGAGTGGGGCAGTTTCTGGTGATTCAGTTCTATTCCACTCATCTGTGCCTCTATTATTATTCCAGTACCATGCCATTTGGATCACCACTGCTTTGTACTATATATGTCAAAATCTGCAAGTGTAATCTCTCAAGATTCATTCTTTTTTCTAATGATTGCTTTGGTTATTTGCGGTCTTTTGTTCCATAAAAATTGATTTGTCTATTTCCTGAAAATAAACCCAAGAGATTCTATTTGGAATAGCATTAAACCTATATGTTGTGTTGAGTAAGACGACAATTTTAATGATATTGATTTTTCCCAGCCACAAGCAGGGGCTATATTTCCATTTCTTTGTGTCCTCCTCTGTTTCTTTTAAGTTTTCATTGTGTATATCTTTTACTCCTTTGTTAGGTATATGCCCAGTTATTTATTTATTTAACTTCTATTTTTAATGGTGTGCTTTTCATGATTTCATTTTTTCTAACACATTGTTTGCATTTAAAAGTGTAACAGATTTTTGTGCGTTGATTTTGTCACCTGCCACCTTACCGTATTCACTGATGAGTTCCAAAGGTTTTTGAGATTTTCAATATATATAATCATGTCATCTGCAAATAAGGCGAGTTTTACTTCCTCCATTCCAATTTGGATTCCTTTTATTTACTTTTTGCCTAATTGCTCTGGCTAACACCTTCAGTACAATGTTTAATAGCAGTGGTAAGAGTGGACAACCTTGCCTTGTTCCTGACCTAAGAGGAAATGCTTTCAATTTTTCACCATTTACTATGATGTTGCCTCTAGCTAATGAGTAATTTTTTTATATTGGATTTTTCTGTTTATTATGACATATCTTGTATTAGGTTTCTTACATTTCAAATTCCATATTCTATCAACTCCTCAGACCTTCTGGTTATTACTTGTGACAAATGTGGCAAGTTCTCTACTATTATTTGACAATACAAGTTTTCTGCTTCTTTCTCCCTCCCCTCTCCTCTTGCGACACCTATTATCCTCATGTTTGTCCTTCTCAGGGAGTCTGATATTTTGCTCATGGTTTCTTCATTTTTCCTCAATATTGGTTCCCTCTCCTCTTTCATCAGGATCACCATTGTTATCTTGTCTTCACTTTATGAGGTTCATTCCTCTGTGAGATTGAGTCTGTCTATGAGCTTTTTAGGTTTGTCTTCATTTCCATGACTGCATTTTCTACCTTCAGCATTTCTGTTATGGATTAATTCATAGACCTTGTCTCCCTGGTGTTATATTCCTTTGTATTCATTCACTTATTTTCTGAGTTCTTTCAATTACCTGTGATTAGTGGCATTTGCCTTCTGTATCTCATTCACGTGTTTAATAACTATTAATGTTGTGTCCTTATGTGGTAGCAAGTCCCAGTTAGCATCAGTGGATGTCTTCTGGGAAGCTACTGGTTTCTTTCTTCATGCCATTTGGTTTTTGTTGGGGGATATTTAGATTTTACTACAGCTTTCCTCTCTGCTTTTTATTTAACTTTGTGCCTTACTTTTCTTATTTCTTCCTTGAAGGTGACTATGATGCTGACCCCACATGTCCTCAGTAGGACTGCCATCTGTTAGAGTTTTCAAAGGTCAATGGTAAGGCTAAGGTCACACTCACCTGGTCTCCAGGTTGGGTCTCAGGGGGTTGAAGCAGTCCCAGGCTTCAGTAGAGGCAGGGGAGAGCCACTGGCTCCTCTCCCCTTGGCCCGAGTTAATCTGTTTACTCTTTAGAATTATTTGACACTTCAGAAAACTTTTTACCAAAGTTTCGATTTGCATTTATGAAATTTTGGAGCCCAGACCCTTTTCTCATTCTCCTGCTGCTCTATGGTTTTTTCATAAAGTCTCTTGTTGGAAATAGAAACCAGGGATAAATTTATCCAGTGATAAACCTTAGTGGTAGCTTTCTACCTTTCAGCACTGCTGCAGGACGCTGTCATTAGGAGTATCCAAACAGGTGATCAGCTGAGTCCTGTAGCTCTTCGTTCATTCACTTTTCTCTTGAGAATTCAGAATTCTCATAATTTCACTCTGATTCACCACTATATATAGTTCCCAGAGGGACTTTCCACAAGAACAGAATGGGGATCTCTCCAAATTCTTTATTAAATATTTCAATTTATGAATTCCATGATATGATGAAGAGTAATGATGATATTACAAAATTTAACTTAAGATTTGTTGTGAAAGTTTTCAGTCATATGTAGCTTTTATTTTTATATCTGCATAACTACCCCAAGATGCATGTGCATTTTTTTTCATTATTTTACAGTTGAGAATAAGAATACAATATGATTTGTTTTTCCACACAGACTGGTATTCATTATTGAAAAGGAAGGTAGCCAAGATATGTCACAGCATGGAACATCCCTGAAGGATGGACTCTGAGAGTAGGCACACATTTTGTTCACACTTTTGAGTTCATTCATGTGAATGTCTAGAATAGATACATGGAGAGTGCCCGTCTATGGTTTGGAGGGAATGGAGGGTTATGACTGATGGGCACAAGGTATTCTGGGTTGACAAGAGGTAGTTCCCACCCAGTGCATACATGGAAGATAACAGAACTCTGCCCCTTATCATGACAAACTGAGAGTGCACTATTATTATTTTTCTTGTACCAGTCCCTAGGTTAAATAATATGTTTTCAAATAAGTTTGGATGTGAAAAACAAGATTCTATTCATATGGTGTCTGCCACAGGTTTTGACCTTCATATCTCCAGATCTTTTTCAACATTCAGAATTGGAAACATGCAGATTGTTCAGAAATATAAAGATGGATATACCATTTGATGCAGGAATTCCAGTCCTAGTCATATACCAGGGGTATATGTAAACAATAAAAATATTTTCACTGTTCATAGAAGCAGTACTCATAATAGCCAAGGCATGAAAACAACACAAATGCCTATCAACAGATGACTTAGTAAAGAGACTACAGTGTATATACTAAATGGAATTATATGAAGCTTTTATAAAAGATACAGTCTTGTCATTTGCAACATCTAGATGGAATTTGAGGTGACTGTGTTAAGAGAAATAAGACCCCAAAAGGAAAGTACTGATTGCTGTCTTTTATATGTGCAATATAACAAAACACAAAACAGAAAGACAAGCCACAAGAAAAACTTATGGGAGGTTGTATTGTGGCTGCCAGTGTGGAAGAAAGGAAGGAGGGAAGAAGGTGAATGTACAGGGATCTACAAATACAGTGGTAAGTGTGGCATGAAATGCATAGACCAGGGTGTGATTTCAATATCCTAAAATTAATATAGCAATGTAAACAAAAGATAACAATAAAGTAATTTTAGAGAAGGAATATCTCATATATTTTGCCATTATGTCTTTGTTGGAAAAAGTCACTAGATCCAGGATGGAGCTTAAAGGAAATTGTAAGCAACAAAAGAAAGAATAAGACATCGGTTTTACTCATATGTGGAATTTAAATAAATAAAACAAGGGAAAGAGCTCAATGAAATTTACAGGGCACAAAACTGGAGTTACCAGGAGTGGCATTACAGGACCGGAACACAGGGGAAGCAGGCAGTTAACAAGGTGGCGGTCCAGACACTGGGATACCATCTGTGGTGACTGTGGTGTGAAATACACAGATTGAGGCTCAGATTCCATATCCTAAAAGAGTAGAGAAATATGAAATGCTAAACATTTAGAAACTATAATATTAAGTCTTGTTAAGCCTTAACTCCAAGTTATACTTTGGTCCCACAAACTTAATCATCTTATAATTAGAGGATTGTGTATTTATAATATCTTCAACCATTTTAATTATTTAAATATTTTATTTTTTAATTATTTTGCTGAAGAAATACTGAATTATAAAATATATAGTTCTGAAGTGTGCATTGTGAATTCATACCTGCATACAAACCGTTAAGTTCACCATCATCATTTGTTATTCACCATGAAAGGAATCCCTTTACCCAATTTTATTGCAATGAATTCTTCTCTTGTTATCATGTCCTTGTTGAGACCTGAATCCTGAGTCTATTATGTTCCAACCAATGAATCATGGCAAAATTGATGTTACGTCTTAAAACAGACACACATACACTACTATCATCTTCCTGTATATTGATTCTCTGTCATCTGTCTAAATGTGTAGTGGACATGCTGCCAAATAGGAACTTAGCAATGAGTGAGCCATGTGGGAGTGAACTGACCGATACAAGTGAACAATATTCCACAAGGAAACATGTCCTTCTAAAAGTTACATAAGAGGGGTCAAAGATTACTGTTGATTCAATCATTTTGTCACAATGGTTTTCTGGATTGAGGAAAGTAACATGGTTTGAATGGGTGTATAAGTGCAAATAATTTTATCATTTGAAAATGTATTTTAATAAATACCATCATAGAAGTAAGAAAACATCGCCTAAAATGTGAAAATAGGAAGTTTCACTTAGAGACAAAAATAATTGTGAAATTAAGAGATCATTTCAGATTCTCCTTGTAGAAGAGAGAATTCTTCCTAAGTGGTATAATTAACACATATTTGCAGTTGTTAATGTAAAAAAATAAGATATTTATATAAGAATTGCATTTTATACTGCAATATGTGAAATTGGACATTAGCAGCAAATTCTATAGATGACCTCCTGGGAAAAAGGAAGGGGTCAGACCATTGGGAATGCATGTACTTCTCCCTTCATCTATTCATATTAGGAAGTCCAAAGAGATTGGGGGAACTTGGACCGATTGTGCTAATTCTCAGTTTAGTGCATTGATCCCTCAAGGCCTTACAGGAGTAATAATTAGTGACTCAAGTCCTTCATGATTATGATAGTTTGCCTTCATACCCATATACTCTTCTTCTATGGTCATCATCTCCATGTCTGAGTTTGACTTCCTACAGTTCTTGAGGACAGAACCTCGGCTGTCATCACTCACCAAGCAGAAGACATCAGTGGATTCTAACTCCAGTCATGACCCAGAGGAGCCAAAGCATAGCCCAGTGAGTCCCAGGGAGATGATGGATGAAAAAGGGACTACATTGAATCTTATTAACAGGACAAAGTGTGTTGATTTGAGTGAGTGAGCTAGATGGAGTGTGTAAAGCATATCAGATACCTGTAGAGTTACTTTTCTCTTCTGGTGGATTTCAAAACTCTCTTTAAGATCTCTGTTCTTCTTCCACCGCTTCTCTCTTTAGTAGATGTGTTCCACATCAGCAGGTAGTGAACTTCCACAAATTCTTCCCTAATAATTTCACAGTGTTTAAAACGTGGTGGTTATGATTATGGTGATGATGAGAGTAAGCTTAATGTCATAGAGTTTTTCTAATGGTTGGGTAACAGGCTTTGATTGATATACTATATAGCCTTTGTTTTTTATTTAAGTTAATTTGATTGAAAGGACATTGTCTCATAACTTTATACATGTTGAAGGTGTGCATCATCAGAAATTCACCTTGTATAAAACACATTAAGTTCATGACCCTTTCAGTTCTTCTTTCACTACACTATTGGTTGCCTCTTAATTTCATCTGCGTAATCAACCCTGAGAGATGTGTGCATGTATCCTTCATTGTTGAGGTTAGGAATAACAGATTCATATTTTTTCACTTATTTTGACAATATCCTGGAAGAAAAGTTGGTGTGAAATAAGTTTTAGGTCCCAAAGGCAAGACTATCCACAGTTCTCCTAGAACAGTGGTCTGCCTCCTCCACCTATCTTTTCTCTTTCCAGGTCACTGTAGTTAGGAGATCTGCAGGAAAGTCACTGAGTGTCATTTATTATTGTTACCCCAGCACTCACAGGGCGGTTGCCATGGCATCAGCAAATAGAGCTAATATTTATGTAGTAATATTTGTATTAAATATTGTTTCATTATTTCACAGGAACACAGTGTAGTCTCTATGTCTATATGCCTTTTACACAAGGAGAGCTTGCATTTCTGTGAATGATTTCATTTGAGGTGTTATCTATGATAAAAAAATGAATGAAGTTTTGTTATATCTCCTTAATAGTTCTTTCCATACTGACAAATTAATCTAATCATGAGGAGATTGCAAGATCCTATGATCTATAGCAAAGTTGTACAAAAATCAGAGGTAACATGAGGACCCAGTATTTGGGATTGCCATCTATAGGGTGTGAACAACTTCCCTGGAGGATCTAGATACTAAGTTGTAGAAAAAGGTCCTTTGCAGGAAGATAGTGCCAATATTCAGTTAAATTATAAGGTAGTCATCTGGTGTTGTATGGAATTGAATGATTTGTGGGTAAACCTGTAAGTTTTCTGTGATCAGAAATGTCATAGAGAAATGTTTTGTGTAAAAGTTAAGAATATTCAACAAGAAGTTAAGAACTGGGTAGCTTTTCCATCAAATGTCAGTGATTTTAATCCAAATTTAATTTATTACCCTTTGGGTCAGAGTCTCCAGTGCTCCGTATTGGACTCTTGAGGATCATGGTGTTCTCGCAATGGGAAAATGTAAGTGAGGCAATTGTTCTAGTGATAAATGTGAAGCATAAATGATTACCCTGTCCTTTTTGATCCATATTATTTTATTTTTATTCTATGAAATCTTTTGGAATATTTGTGTTTCCATAGGGTCAAGTTGTATGGGTTTTTTTTCTCACGTATATCAGTTTCTCTTCATTTCCTTACCTTTGTATTTACATAATTGCCCGTAGGTGCATTTGTCTATCTTGTTTGTTTTCATTTATTGCTCTAGTGATTCTTAAATCAATATCTGAAGTGTTAGGGACATACTCTATGAAATAGTTTTAAATATAGATTATATGTCCTGTCCTTAAATATGTTTTCATTAAGCACACTCTGGCAGAGTAGTGATTGGCACAGTTCACATACATCCCAAGATGCTGAGTTTGATTGTTAGGCTGGGGCAACAATCATGATGAGCAACTAAACTAAATAAATGGTTCTTACTTCATATTCTTCCTGCCTGCCCCTGCTCACATTCCTACCTACAGCCTTCCTTTAAAATTCATGTTAGCATTAATACTTCTGTATATCCCATATGATTCATGGGTTGTTCTAAGTATATTCTGATGAACCTGTAATATTACTGTAAAAAAGCATGAACAACATAAATACAATATGTGTGTATACATATGACCATAATTTCTACCTTTTTCTAGGAGACAGAACTCCACATGTAACACTCAATGTCACTTCTTTCTTCCCTTCTCTCTCTCTTTCATAAGACCACTCTTTCATGAAGGTCTACTCAAAGGATCTATATCACCGCACAGTGCATACTCTTTACCCTGGCCAGACTCATCTAGTTTCATAGTAAGACAATAGATATGTGCTGGATATGACACAGACATAGGACCAAATTAGAAAAACTTCAATCATACATTCTTGTCTCTAAGTGTCAAGAATATATTAGGTTGAAATTCCTAAAACAGGTCATTTGTTTCTGGCTCAGAGGATTGATATCACTCATCAAGAGCATCTCAGTGTCAAATAATCCAGAGTACATGCTTGGTGGCAGGAAGTAGATCCGAAGATATCATTGCTGGGCATGCCCTGGTGACCTCCTGGCCTGGTATACACTGAGAGAAGTGTCACATACCTCCCAAGGTCCTGAATTCAAGACTCCAGACCCAGGGAAATTACTAATATGAAAAACTAGATAAAAACAAATGACGTGATCCTTCTGCCTCTCTCTTCCTGCCTGCCGACTCACATCAATCTGCATTCTGAACCTTTCCATTAAAAATACATCATTGTCATAAGTCAATAGAGCCAGGGGAAGACAGAAAAAGGAATAAAGAGGTGATGTTGCTCATTATGACCCCAGTTCTCCAAATTTTCCCTTCACTATACATCAATTGTAGTGGACTCTACTTGTGAAGAGAAAGAGTTCCAGTCAGAATTTAGCTTGAGTGCTGAGATTACTGAGTGAAAAAAAAAGTCTTCTAATGTGGTCAGAAACAACATGAGAACTCTGGAACATGAGTGTTGTGGATTGTTACTGTGGCTAGGGTTATTATTTAATTTGTTCTCAAATATACTTTTTCATTCAGTTGTTGGGGGACTGATGGGGAAGGTACAGTGTGGATAAAAACAGAGCCTGAGACTCTTGTGGACAGTTTTGCTGTGTAGTATATACAGTTATAGGTCTTCAAAAACACATGGTCAGGTTTGATGTTTTGGGGAAAGAAAGACATATTTCCCCTTTACACAAAACTCATGAAGTACTTATTTTATAACTGAAAAAAATAGGCCGTTTAATACTATAGCTCATATGTGGGAGGCAAAGAGTGATTTGTGTAGCTTAAAATATCTTCGGTGCAACGCTGTACACACAGAACATTCTTCTGTTAATTGTAGAAATCTTATAGAGTGTTTATAAATAATACAGATGTAAGGATGTAATTGCCCTTTGAAGGGGTAAAATTAATTAACTTTTCATTGCTATTTACACTGTCTTTAAATCTTTAATGGATTAGACTTCTCTCGTTCTTTTGGGGAATAGTGGACAAATTTATTTGACAGTCATATGTGTTAATCTCTTAAATCTCTTAATTTCCTAAGCCTCATCTTTCCAATGAGTATACATATAGTAATAGACAGATATATCATTTAAATGAGAAAAAGGTCTAAGAATAATGCCTCACAACCAAGAGATATTGCAAATATGTACACTACTCAAGAATGATTAATGTATTGATGAATTACTTGAAAATAAAATGTAGACAAATAGATATGTGTTCACATGTATATACTCTCCTTTATATTTCCAAAGCTGTCTCTGCAGTGAGGAACCATTCAATCTCACAGGTGACATGCAATTCCTCCTGCTGGGGCTCTCTGATGATCCAGGACTACAGCCATTAATATTCATCTTGTTTCTGTGCATGTACTTGGTCACCATCATGGGGAACCTGTTCATCATCCTGGCTGTCAGCTCTGACTCCCAACTTCACACCCCCATGTACTTTTTCCTCTCCATCCTGTCTTTGGCTGACATTGGTTTCACCTCTAGCATAGTCCCAAAGATGATATTGGACATTCAGTTTCATAGAAGAATCATCTCTTATGCATGTTGCTTGATTTAGCTGTCTCTTACCTATATTTTTGGGTGTTTGGACAGTGTACTCCTCACTGTGATGGCTTATGACAGGTATGTAGCTATTTGTCACCCACTACACTACACAGTCATCATGAATCCCTGTCGGTGTAATTGGCTGGTTCTGGTGTCTTTATTGATCAGTCTGTTGGACTCCCAGGTCCATTGCTGGGTGATTTCACAACTTACCTTTTGCAGTAATGTAGAAATTCCTACTTTTTCTGTGATCCTTCTCAACTCATTTCTCATGCCTGTGAAAATACTTCCACCCAAAATGTAATCTATTTTATGGGTGTCATCTATAGTGGGGTTGAAGTCTCTGGGATCCTTTTCTCTTATACACAGATTGTTTCCTCAGTTTTGAGAATCCCAACAACAGGTGGGAGGTATCAAGCCTTCTCTACCTGTGGCTCTCACCTGTCAGTTGTCTGCTTATTTTATGGAACAGGCCTTGGTGTGTATCTAAGTTCAGCTGTTTCACATTCTCCCAAAAATGGTGCCATGGCTTCCGTGGTGTACACAGTTATAGTGCCCATGTTGAAACCCTTCATTTATAGCTTGAGGAACAAGGACATAAAGAGGGCCTTGCAGAAATTACTGAGAACACTATAATCTCAGTACTGGATCAAATATCCTGCTCTGAGGATTAGAAATTGCAGATTTAGACGTCTGGAACTAGCACACGCATCTCTTTTACATAATTTTATAGCTTGTAATTATAATGCCTTTTGATTTATCCTATAGAAAATTGTTAATTTGGGACTTTATTTGATGGAATTTCAGGAGAATTCTTAATGTCTATGAAAGTCAGAATCACTGTAAGATATTTTTCTGTTACTCCTATGGAATCCTTTTTATTTGGTACCTATTACCTAGCTATCCTGTAGAAAATTCACTGTTGGTTTTGAAAGAAAACAAAGCTTATTTTGAAACAATTTTTGATACAAGTTGTTTTTAGAGAATGTATATCACTAGTCTTCAATATTTTTTTCTATTGGAAGCTATTGATGAGATTTAAAAATCTGCACTTGCGCACCTAATTTGTGTTAATTGATACAAGAGCATAAAATTGGGTTAGTAGAGTGCTTTCAAAATATGGACAGTTACAAGGATGAAACTAGATCCTGAACAAAAAAATAATTCAAAATTGATTAAATATTTGAAGATATGACCTGAAGTCATAAAATTCATACATGAAAATATAGGTAAAACACTCCATACCATTGCCCTAAGAAATATAATTCCAGTGTCATGGGAGATAATAGTCAAGTTAAACAAATGACCTAGATTAAACTAAATATTCTGCATTGGAAAAGAAACTCATGAAAACAAGAAGACATTCTACTTAATAGGAAATTATAACTTGAAAAGGTGTAATATACAACACACATAAATGTCATAAAACTCAACAGGAGAAAAGCAAATAATCCAATTTGAAAAGGAGCAGAATAGTAGAATAGCTTCCCCACCAAAAAAAAAAAGTGATACAGATGGGTAACAGGCATACGGAAAGATCTTCTACATCTCTTATTCCATATCTTCTGTACCTTCTTATCTTGCTACATTTGAGGTTACGAGTACATTTTAATGTAAATTTTACTAATACATTATTTAAAAGAGGTGAAGTCAGTTTTGAATCCCACAAACAGTGGGATTACATTCATTTATCACCTGGCTACATGTACTCTTATATACCTATCCAACTTGAAGGTCACTCATCTGTCAATTAAGGTTAAGACCTCTGCACACTTTGCTCTTTCATTTGGGGGTACCTGATAAAGTATGAAGAGATCAGTGAGTGGCACCTGTTACAGCCACCGTTGGAGAGATGACTGAGCTCAAAGTGGGATCACAGACAGTGTCAGTGCTTGAACATTTGAGGTAGATGTACAATTGACCTTGATCCTGGATTTTATTTGAATTGTCCACTTCCTCCTCCATCTTGTCATTTGTCTCTCTTGATCTTAAGGAGGCATTAAATTGATGCCCGTCATCTGTTACTGTTTTATCACTTTACAATACTATGAAAGTTTCAGAAGAATAGATTCATACCCCATGGTCTATGTCATACAACCCACAGATTTCTAGTGTGAATTACCACTACCATTTTTAGTCTTTCATACCCAAGTTCATTTCTATCTCCTTACTCTACCACTGTGGTAATAAGACTTGAATTCATTTTCATGAATGGTCTGTTGGGTATGTTTTTTAAGTTTGTTCATTTTGTTTATTCATATTGCACACATGAATGAAAGAATCTGATATATTTCCTTCTGTTCCTGATTTATTTCACATAGCAACATTAGTTCAAGTTGGATCCATTATGTAAAATACATTATTTTTTATTTTAAAAATTAGTGGGGCAAAATTTTGTTGGGCATATTACCACAGTTTCTTAATTCAGTCTTCACAAATCGGCATTTAAGTTGAATCCTCCTGACTATTGTGAATTGTGCTGCTTGACATAGGTGTGCAGATATCTGTTTTGATTACTATATTTGAATTCTTAGATATATAGCTAGAAATAAAATTACTGCATTAGAATGTAGTTCCAGGTTTATTCTTTGGAGTAATCTATGTACTGATTTCCTTAGATGTTGCACAGAATTATATTTCCTCCAAAAGAATGATAATTTTTTCAAACACGTGTGTCATGCTTATTGTTTCTTGTACCTTTCATATAGATTGCTCTCTTTGGTGTGAGTTGAATTCTAATAATCGGTATACATGAAACAATTTAAAGACATCATAGGAATTTTGGAAAAAACTTTTGTACTTCTTAAATTCTCTGACGTACAAAGTGGCAGAGTAAATTCAACACATGAAATTCAGACCGATTATTTAATTTTGAATCTTATTTGCTTTTTGGATTCTCTGTATGACACTGAAAAATTCAGAATATTGTAGCTCCACTTTGACACATAATTTAATCACCAGTTGTACGGCTGTGTTGGGTAAGAATTAAAGCATGGGTGCTAAAAAGATGACTAAACTTGGATCATGTATATACCAATGGCAAAGTAAATTTTAGCCAGTATTGTCATCAGAAGGCTACGTGCCATATACCTGTCTAAGTTATATGTGATATGAAGGTTTTCTTTCCCAAGAAGATGACACAATATTTTATTTTTGTCCTAAGTCAAGTGGTTCCTACATTCCTGAAAGGAAAGTCTCATTTATCACAGATCCCCAGAGACGCTGTTTTTCACAGACTAGGCAACAATAGTGTCTGTTTAATATTACTGGAAACTTCCTACATGTCCATCAAAAAAGAGTGGATAAAGAAGATGTAGTATATATACACAATGGAAAACTGTGTAGTCATCAAAAAGGGAGAAATACTGCCATTTTCAACAAATGCATGCAATTGGAGAGAATTATGCTTAGTGAGATAAGCCAGAAGGAGAAAAATAGACATAGTAAGATAGGAGTCATATGATGTCTATAGAGATAGAAAACAAATGAATAATGAATGACCTAAATTAAACAACACTGAAGGTGTGTGGAGAGAGAGAGAGAGAGAGAGAGAGAGAGAGAGAGAGAGAGAGAGAGACTCCAAACAACTATGCACTCTTAGTGGTGGACAACAAAAATGCTTATCAGAGGGTACTGAAGTGACTGGAGAGGGGTGGGAGAAAGGGATAAAGGGAATTAATGGTAAATAAAGGAAGAATAAAAGTGGAGCTATTGATAAACCTACTGTGATATACGTAAATGCAAAGTACTATTATGTATACCTCAAAACAAGTTAATGTCAAAATGCAATATGCTTTCATAAAAAAATTTTAAATGCAGTTCATCCTTAAATGAAATTTTAATTTAACAGTTTCTTATAATGAGTTAGGAAGAAAACAGATATTCAAACCCAAGGTTGTTATAAAGATGCCTTTGATCTCAAGATGCATAGCTCTGAGTTTATTTTTAAAAGTGATATTTAAGTCAGAAAAAATAAAAATTATATATCACATAAAATATGATTTTTTCCAAAATACTGCTTTATTATAAACATGATACAAAAATTAGTAAGTTAAAAGTCAGAGGCAAAAACAATTTAAAAGAAAGGTTTTAAATGCCATTAACAGCGGTTAACCATTGAGAATAAGCTTGCTGAGGGCCTAGCAATAGAAAAAATATTCTCAGATCGTGATAAATTAATCTTAGCATAAAGGTACAATGTGATGTTTAAATGAATAAACTATAACTGCCATAAATTCACTTGGGATTGTCATCATTTCTATAGATGCATGGTGTGCTACATGTAAGTAGATGGTTGAAAGGTTCAGAAGAGTTTAAAATAAAAATAACTATATTGGGTTGCCAAACCAGTAATAAAAACAAACTTTGTTGTTAGGCTATATTGGTAACATTATTTTTACAAAACATTTTCTTTGAGGCAAAATTTACAGAGCTGAAGTGTACAGCTTGATGCATTCTACCAAATACATAAATATATATACTCATGTAACCACCATATATAAAAATATAGAAAATGCCCATCAACCCAGCAAATTCTCCCATGCCACTTTTCAGTTAATTCTTCATTTTTACTGCAAAAAACTGTTGTTCCCTCACCATAATTTTCTGTTTTGAAATTTATAGAAATGAATCATGCAGTAATTACCTAATTCTATTTTATATACATGTATTGGATATTTCTCAGACAGTGTGTTGCCTTTCCACTTTTTAACAGTTTCTTTGATGAACTAAAGTTTTAAATCTTTTGCGGTTCAAATTGTCAATATTTTTTCCTTTGCAATTACTGATTTTAGTGATGCTCAGGATTTTTTCCACTTCAAGGTTACAAAAATATGCTTCCCTGTTTTTCTAGAAGCTTAAAAGATTTTAACTTTTAGGGCTGTGACCTACCTCTGGTTGATATTTTTGGTGTGAGGTAGCAGTCAATGTTTATTATTATTCCAAATGAATATTCAGTCATCTCATTATCATTTTTTTAAAATACTTTCCATTGTCCATTTAATTGCCTATGTCCGGTTATTTAAAATAAGCTGTGTATTTGTGGTCTATTTTGAACTGTCTCTTCTGCTTTATTGATAGAAGAGTTTATTCTTTATTAGCACTGAAGAGTTGGAATTACAATGTCTTTGTTGAGCATTTTGCCATCTTTCTCTGAGAGGAGGAAGCTTTCTAATCACTTGAACACAGATGAGCCACTATCAATGTCCATCCTAGTGGAACACATTTCTATACACACAATCATCACTAATGTGTGATTCTGACATGGAGTTTTGCAGATGGAATGTGTGTAGATGGATGACTCCAGTTTGTTCAGATATTAAACATTTGGTGTAATTCATTCCATCTTCACTACAATTTAGGTCAGACAACAATGCCGAAGAAAAGATATGCACAAAGGCATGAGTGAATACCAACTCAGAGTAGCCCCAAATTGATAAATCAAAATGGGAGACAGGTCAATGAAAATTCAATTAATTTAACACAACTGAGCTCAAATAATGTTTACAATAACAACATTGCTTCAGTAATGTATTTTAATGGTTGACCATGAAGTTTTGTTATCCTTTTCCTGTAAAATACATAAATATATTCTCCCAAAAGGTTCACAGCATATTTGTGGAAGACAGAAATATAAGTGACTTTACAAAAAGGAAAAAAACAGTATAGAAGTGCTCTGTTTTATTGCTGAAAATCAAGATATTTTAAGAAAAGTAATACTGAAAAATCAAAAAAGATCTTTATCTGGAGCATCCAATGTTTTGATACATTCATTCCTATCAACTGGACCACATCACAACTAATGGAGGAGTGACACCTGTAATATTTTCTTCTACTCCATCCAGGGATCCTAACCAGCTGATTATAGATGGGCTACCTCTTTATAGACAAAATGAAGTTAACCACAGAATGACTCCTTGCTCCCTTCTCAGAATAACACAAACCAGGTGCCATCTTTGTAAATTCTGGCATGGACGTATTAGTTATCCACATTTTTTATATCTTGAATACCAAAAAAACAAGCATAAATACAATGAATAAAGAATTAAATAGTGGATTTTAAGAAGGTGACTAAAATTTGGATCATGTACATACCAATGACAAAATTAATTTTAGCCAGTATTGTCATCACAAGGCTTAGCACCATATACCAATCTAAATCATATATGACATGAAGGTTTTCTTTTCCCAGGATACTGATAGAATGTTTTATTTTTGTCCTCAGTCAAGTAGTTTCTCCATTCTTGGAGTGAAATAACTGAGTCTCACTTATCATGGATCCCCAGAGACTCTGCTTTGCACAGATTAGGAAACAATGGTCATCTGTTTAATATTAATTACATACTTCTAGGTTTTCAGAAGCAGAATGTAGGTAAAATTGCTTTCATGCACTGGTTATTTTCCAAACTGTGTTTTCATTCTTTCCAGCAATGACCTGAGCGATTGGACAAATGATAAAATATTATTTGAGTATATCTATGTATGGTATTTCTAAGGACTTGTTATTTTGCCATGCAATGCTATCTTCCAAATATGTCTAAATTATTGTAGATATTTTATGAAAATTTTTAACAAAGAGAAATAAAAATGAATGTAAGATTTATAGTATAAACTGAGATAGGTTTTAAAATTTCCATCAATTCCATAAATAAATTGCTTAGGACATGATCGATTTCTACCACTTAGTCAAATAATAAGTAAAAGGTTACCAAACCTTCATATGTTATCAATGAATTCACTATTCCAATAATAATTCAGTATCTGATTAAAAATTCAAGGTGTCACTAATGTCCTAGATATTGTCATTCTTCGTTATTTCAGTCAAGGGATTCCAAAAATAGAGAGATCTTAACACATTTTACATTTAGTAGGTTTAAAATAAGAAAAATACCGCTGTTCTGGTCTGTCGTCCAAGGATAGACTCATCATCGAGCAGACTCATTGTTTTCCTTTCAAATTTGGCTTAGTACCAGCTCATCAAATAAACATAAATTATTCTCTTGGTATTTGTTTTGTCTTCTATGAACTAGGAGTAACGTCCGTGTGTTTTATTGCATAGATATCATGATCAAAATGTATTCTCTAAATATGAATGCATTGTGAAGCCCATTTTAGCAATCTGAGCAGTGTGACTATTATTCCCCATACAGATGATAATTTTGATGGATCTGTCATGAAAATAATATTGAAATATACATGAGAGATCGTCATAATTCTGTGCATGACAATGAGTGTGCAGTTGATTTTGTGTTAATTTTGTATTGAGAATATAAATATAATAAACAGTGAAATTGTTCACCTACAATTTCCATTAATCTACAAGTATGTTATTTTATATTTTGCAATTTTTGTCAACCAAATTTATTTATTGAAGTTTTCAAATTTAAAATTAAATCATAGGTGTGCACTACCTTTGTCAACCAAATTTATTATTGGAGTTACCATTTTAGAAATGTGCTATTTTTACTTGCCTGGCTTTTAATTCTTGGTGGTCTCAGAATCTTAGTCGCAAATTTAGTCATTTGGAAACCAATCCTTAATTCCATTAAAGGAGACTAGGCAGTTGGAAATCTAAATCTTTATGACTTGAAGGGGTTATGAAGACTCTCTTGACTATCATTGAAACTGTTAGCAGAATCCATGTTTTGTACTTCCTTACTCTCTTCTTTAAATACTTAAATGGAGTTATATTCCCAGGAAGCTAACTGTGTACCTGTGATTTTCCTTATTTTTATTTAGTTCGTCTTGGTTGTTCTCCCTGGCTCCAGGTTGCAAACCTAGGTATTTGGGGTATGCAAAGACTCTGGCTGGCCAATTTAGTCACTAAGCCACCAGGGGAGTGGGGGTGTGGGGCACAATGATTTTATATTCTGTTTAAAAATAAATGTTATTGAAGGCTATTGCATTTTAGAATCAAGTTGTTTTCAGGTGCACATAATAGCAAATTTACATCTACACATAGTTTTAACAATAGTATGTATTTTCCCCATTCTCCGTATAATTAATCCCTTTACCTTATTTCTTCGCACTCATCCCCCATCTCTTTGATATTCTTTGATTTGTCTTTTTTTCCACACCACTAAGAGTCCATTGTTGTTTGGATTATTTCTCTTTTTTAAGTCTAGTAATGCTTAATTTATGTCATTCACTTGTTTTCTCTCACTATACACATCATATGATTGCTATCATATGATGTCTGTTGTTCTTCCGAATTATCCCAGGATTATCCTCTTAAAATATGTCCATGTTGCTGCAAATGCTAGGGCTTGTTCCTTTTTCATGGCCACATAGGAATCCACTGTGTATATACCACATCTTCATCCATTCGTCTGCTGAGGGACATTTAGGTCGTTTCCAGCTTTTGGTTACTGTGAATAATGCTGCAATGAACAGGGGGTGCATATATTTCTGTGAATAATTGTTGTTACATTTTATGTACCCAGTAGAGGAAAAACTGGATCATATGAAATTCTCCTTCTTATTTCTTTGAGAAATCTCCATAAGGCTTTCCAGAATGGTTGCACCATTTTCACTTCCACCAACCGTGAGAGTTCCACTTTTCTAGTCTCAGCATTTGTTGTTTCACTTTTGGCATGATAGCTATTCTCACCAGGGTAGGTAATATCTCATTGTTGTTTTGATTTGCATTTCCCTAATGATAAGAGAAGGAGAACATCCTTTCATCAAACTATTGACCATTTTACGTCCTCTTTCGAGAGGTGTGTATTAAGGTCATCAGGCCATTTTTATTGGATTGTTTCTTTTTATTGCTGTTCAATATTAAGAGTTCTTTGAATATTTTGGATATCAACCTCTTGTCGGGTGTGAGAGGCAAATATATTTTCTCACTCAGCTGTATGTCCTTTTGTTTTTATGCAAGTTTCTTCAGTTGTGTAGAAACTTTGTAGTTTGATGTAATGTCATTTTTTATTTTGGATTTCATCTGCCTTGCATTGGGAGTTGTGTTCTCAAAGATCTCTTAAGTCTGTGTCCAGTAATGTTTTGCCTATATACTCTTCAATGTATTTGATTGTTTCTAGTCTTAGATCTAACGCTATGTGGCTGTCCAGTTCTCCCAGCACCATTTGATGAAGACACTATCCTCGAACCATTGTAACCATTTTTAACTCCTTTGTTGAAAATTAGATGTCCACATATATGTAGTTTTATTACTGGGCTTTCAATTCTGTCTCATTATCTGTATTTCTGTTTTTATTTCAATACCTTGTTGTTTTAAATACTATTGCTTTGCAATAGATTTTGAAGTCAGGGAGCATGACTCCTCCACTTTTGGTTTTTCCTTGAGAATTGCTTTTGCTATCCTGGGTTGTTCATAGTTTCAAATAAATTTCGTGATATTTGCTCTTTGTATGTGAAGAACTGCCTTAGAATTTTAATGGAGATAGCATTGAAACTGTATTTCTTCAGGAAGTCTATCTACTTTCATTAAATTAATTCTTCCAACCTAAGAGCAGAGATTATCCTTCTATTTATTTGTGTCATCCTCTATTTCTTTTAGAAATGTCCTATGCTTCTCATGGCATAAGTTCTTCAATTCTTAGGTTTATTCCTGAGTTTGGCAGGATATAGCATGCTTGGTTGGCACTTTTATCTTGTAGTATTTTGAAGACATCATTCCATGCTCTTTTAATCTGTAGAGTTTCTGCTTAGAAGACAGATGTTAGACATGAGTACCTTTATATGTCACCTGCTATTTTTCCCTGGTGACTTAATTCTTTCTTTGTTTTGGTCATTGGACAGTTTCACAATTATGTGTCTTGGTGTAGGTTCTTTTGCATGTATGTGATTGGGTAGTCTATTGACTTCATTAAGCTCATATTCATTTTCTTCTCTATATTTGAGAAGCTTTCAATCATTATTTCTTTAAATATGCAACTGTTCCCTTCTTTTTGTCTTCACATTCTGGGAAACCCAATATTCTTATCTTGCTTTCCCAACAGTGTCAGATAATTCTCTGAGTGTTTTTTTCCCTTTTTTACATTTAATTTCTCTTTCTTCCTCCTCCTGACTCTTTTTTATATTACTATCCTCTAGATCATTAATCCTTTCCTCCACTTGGGTTATTGTATTCCCATAGCTTTCTATAATATTCCCACTTTAACTACCTGCTTTAAATCATGTATATATGTATATATATATATATACATATGTAGAAATTCAATTTTTGCTACCTGCTCCTTTATTATTTTTATGTCATTGATTTCTTTTCCTCAATTTTCTTTTAATTCTGAATTTCTTTATTATAGCAGCCATGAATCACATATCTATTTGAAAGAACCAATCTTCCATGTGTCAAAATTGGTTTCCAGTGAGCAATCTTTTTGCTGTGTTTCCATTTCCTGAGATTTCGAGGTGTTCCCCGCTTCATGTTTTAGGTTCACATAGATCATTTGCTAGTTTTTTGTTTTCTCCCAAGGGACATTTTATTTTTGTTTTGTATTTTTCATCTTTACAGTCTTCCATAGTGTTTTGTGCTGTCAGGTAGTCAAGATGTCTGCTGGGTACAGAAGGGGAACCCAGGATCTGGGAGCATTGCCGTTGTTGCAGTCTGGTGCGGCATGGGGGCTGGTTTTGCTGATAAAATCCACTGGCTGGGTCTGCTAAACTTATCTCTGCTGTCTGTGCTTTCCTTACTGTCCACATTAAATCACCTGAGCTGATTCTTTTCCACCAATTCCTCCAGGGTTCTCAAGCACTGGAGCCTGACTCCCAAGGACCCAATCCCAAGGTATATGTTGGGAGAAACACTTTGCCTCTGTGCTCCTGTTTTTGCTGTCCCAAATCAGTCCTTTCATTATTATTCAAGTCAAGAGTCTATGGCTGTAAACCATAGTTCCCCTTCCCTTGCTCAATTTGACCTAGGCTTGCTGGTCCAGGCATTCTCTGTATTCATGTCACTAGAAATTAGTGCAGTTCTCTGCATTTTTTTCTGTGAAAGGATTCAACATGCCCTGAATCTCCCACAGAAAGCGCTACTTTACTCTTTCCCTCAGAACTGAGAGCCAGGACCCCAGAAGTTACTGAAACTAAGTATTCATTGTTAGTGATTTAGAAGACACACTGAAGAGACCCTGGGTCTGTCCAGAAAATGAATTGTGGATATAGCCATTTGGTCATGAACATAGCAAATTTATTAAAAGCAGAAATAGCAAGCTGAAGAGTCACGCGGGGCTAGGCACATGTGTGTGTGACCTGTGCTGTCTACGTCTCTCAGGCAAAGTGGATTCTCAAACATATGTGGGGTGTGGGCATTTCTCCCTTCGTGGGAATGTCCAGGTTACCTCGAGTGAAAAATGGCATGAGTATCTTCCGAAACTCAGATTGCTAAGATGAAGTCCTGTCTCTTTGGAGGCCCTTACACTTATAATGCTCTGGTTTTTCCAGTTAGTTTTCTACTCATGCATCTGCATACTGCCCTATAGATTTTAAGTTATACTGTCCCCACATCAGTTAACCTTGTACCCAGTGGGTACATGTGTATATTGTCATGAAACTGTCTCCTCTCTCACTGGTCAACTGTGTATTAAACACAAATGGCTGGTCCTGATAATTGAGCTTCTGATTTTGTAGATATGAAATGAAGGCCAAAAATTTGCATGCCTAACAAGTTCCCAGGAGGTTTGGAAGCTGCTGGTCTGCAGACAAATCTTTGACAAACACTGTACATGTGTTTGTCCCTGGTATCCTGGTCTAATAAAAGGTCTTTGTTGACCATTTATAGTTCCTCTTGATAGAGGGAGAGTTCAGGATGGGATGCTGCCTGTCTACAATCACCTCAGGAGTTTCTCAGGTTTCGAAATCTACAGGGGAGCAGATTACAGGAAAATGACAAGTCAAATTCAATTCCAAATTTAAACAAAGATATAATAAATCCTTGTTGACATCTTGAGGGAGAACACTGGTTCCAGAATCAATCTGGTTACAAACAATTGTCCTCTTCTTATGTCACATGAGATTGTAGACCACAACTGTGTGGTATTTTAATAATTTAAGGCGCCCCTTTCTTACTATCGGTCAGGACTCCCATGAGAGCAAGCCTTAGGCCAGGGATCAAAGTTTGACTGGCACCATCCAGCCAGAAAAGGAATACAATAATCCAGAGATTAGGAAAGACCAGGGACAAGTCTGACATGCAAGATGTTTCCCAGGTATAGCATATGACCAGGTAGAACTCTCTGCACAAAAGAACAAAGGAATGAAACAGGTTGAAAAAGTCCACGAATAACTTCAAAGGACAATTTCACCTTGCCCAATCAGGAACTTAAACCTGGCCTGACCACCCTCTCTCAGTCCCGCTTCCTCACCATGTGGCCTTTTCCATTAAAAACCCAGGCTGCCAGCATGGCAAATGGAGTCTTAGCCTCCCTTGGCTGGCTGTTCCCTCTCTCTGATGCCCAGTAATGAACCCCTAACTTCCTTACTCTCTGCTCCTGTCTGATATCTGGAGCAACCCTGTAGGGTCTGGACCTCCCTTCCTTTATGGGTCACCTCCATTCCTTTATCCTCTATTTAAATCTCTGCTTACTCACTCACCTGACTCTGTCATGGGTCCTTTGAGTGACCTGAATCTCCAGACTCTCAAGTGCCAGAGCAGGGTCTATATATATATATCTGCTCTGCCAAACTTAGCTGCAGCTCTTCCTGCCCAGGACACTCTTTTGCTTTGCATTCTTTTTCCTCCATTTTCTCTAATAAACATATAAAAATGCACTCGTAACGCTCAAGCTCAAGAATTCTTTCCTGAACCGTCCTCCCACTGAACTCCAGAGGGCGTCCATCCCCCCTCAAACTCTCTTTTCCCTGGCTTCCACTCATTACTAATGATGCAGAGGCTCTTGAGTCAGGTGGAGAATGGTGAAACAAGGAACTAAAAAAATTTCATTTTTGCTGGGTTACTCTGTAAACCACAAAGCCCTGAGGTCCCTACTTTCTTTCTAGATAATCAATGCCTCTGGCAATGAAACAGTAACCCTGGCACCTGGAATGCTAGGTACCTGCCCAGTGAGGAAAACCTTGGTTGGAGTAGTTTCTGTTAATCTGCTAAAATCCAGGAAGAAGTTATATGTCAAAGAGTTGCTATGTAAAAAATTATTGTAAACAGCTTCCTTGTGTATTAACCACTTGTTCTTCCTCAGTAAATTGCTTATACACTACCCCCAGGACATCTGTAAAAACCAAGCTATAAATACCCTGCGCTATTTGGGTACACTGCTGCTCAATTTGGGTGTGGTGCTCTCCCCCTTGCAGCTACCAGCTAATAAACTCCTCTTAAATTCTCTTTAACTCTGGAGTGTCTCTCTGATCTCATTGGTTACTTTGTAACAGGTTCAAGAAAGAACTCTTGAGCATTAAGAATGCAGTTTTATAAGTTCATTAGAGAAAATGGAGACTGAATGTAAAGCAGGAGATAAAGACTGCTGGTCAGGGAAAGCTGCGCTGCATATTGGAAGCTGGGTGGATTCATACTCTTGGGAAGGGGGTTCTGAGTGGACCCCCTTTCTAGTGTCTTTAATTAGCAAGAGACTAGAACTCACAAGGAAGTTCAAAAGCAGAAGTAAGGTGATTGTCCAGGAAGCTCTTCAGGTATGTGAAGTGGCTTTTGGCATTTCAATGGTCTGGCTCCTTGTTACCTTGGGTAAAACATTAAGCTGGAATATTTCCAGAGGGTTAGAGACAAGCTTTGACCACTTTGGCCTCTATTGCTCAGGAAAGGATCTGTCTGGTTACTTAGGCAGTATCCCATTCTGAACTCTCCCTATATTACTAAGATATACTGATTCTTTCAGATGCCTTCATTTAAATTCTCGATGACCCCGATTTATTCTGCTACTGTGATTTTTCCACAGAAAGTACAAAGTAGATGTGTCAGACAGGGCATTCAAAGCCTCTATCTCTGGAAGTCCCGACTTGATTTGTTTGGGGGCTTGGGGTGAGCTTGTTTAAAGTTTCCAGGATCTTGGAGACTAAATTCTCAGAGTGCCTCATTACAAAAATTCTTCTAGTGTCATTCTATCTTTTAAACAATTAAGTCCCCTTAAGGTATAAGAAGAATAGTAAAAACAAAACTTTAGCCATTGTTTGCCATGAACATAGTTGTAGAAAGATAAATTTGTTAGGTTCCCCCAAATATTTAGGTTATTTGGGGTTCATTTTGGGAGCGTGGGAGAAGTGAACCAGAGAAATGCTTTGAATATCCAACCAAAAAGAGTTTATTTGGGAACTTCAAAGCTGGCTGGATCAATAGGCCAGCACTGGGGGAAGGACTCTTTGTTATTTATAGGAAAGTAGTTGAGGCAGGGTTCAAGGAAGGCACTTCTGAGATTCAGCAGGCAAAGGGTCCATATAGAAATTCATTAAGATGTTAATACAGACATTAGTCAAATCAATGAGGTTCCTTATCAGAAGAGACTGAGAAAAGTGCCTAGGTCCTGCCTCTGGGTAACTGCAAGGAAATAAATGCCAGGCATGCAAAATGACATAGCCCAACTCTTCTGGGAGTGATTTGTCCTATCAATATTCTTCCAATTATCCCTTCTTTATCTGATACTTTAAAATATTTTCAGTAAACAAGAACAATTTCCTAGAGATTAAAACAACTTCTTTATCTTCCTTAAAGTACTCCTCCAGGTCTCCTTAAGACAATGACCTAAATTTTGCTTCACTTTCACAGGGTTTAATTTCAGAGTTTCTCCCTGAGGGATGTGTTTATCAAACATTTCAAAGATTTCAACAGTGTCAATCATGGAATCCCATTTTAACAAAAATTAAATGTAAGAGAGATATCTCTATTTCAAGAACTAATACAATTACTGATATTACTACTGAAATCTCAAGCATCTTGAACAATGAATATGTCTCAGTATTTTCTGGAGCTATGAGTTCACTAGACCTCAGGGAGTTCAATTGTGTTGGAAGTAGAAAGACTCCAGTTGAGTGGGTTGAAGAAAAAAGCATGAAGTATGTAAAAGGACAAGTAGAGATCAAATATCCAAAAGTTTAGAATAATACTCAAAGGGGGTATGAGTCTATAAGTTTTCTGTTTAATGAAAGAAATGGAATGTGAATCATTCCCATGATATTGGAAATTACAACTTTACCTGCAGATATTGTACTATACAAGGCAATGAAAGGATACCTAATATGTAATTTCCCTCCAAAATTAGTAAGAAATGGGATTCAAATTTAACAGAATGTATATACACATATACATATATGTATATATGTATCTCTCTATACATGTATATATGAATATATTAGTCAACATTGCTATGTATGTATGTATACATATTTGTGTATATGCAAATATTAGCCAGTATTAATATACATGTATATGTATATAAAGACATCAATGCTTGTTAATATTGTGATAGAATGGCACCTAGTGATCACATATACAGATGGGAGTCCTAGAACTTAATACTGAAAGATTGTGGGTATTTTTTTAACCATGTAGAAATTTGTCTTTTCAACTCCTTACTCTCTCAATGGGAACTTCTTTTTGTACAATTAGTTGATTTACATTCTCACCAGGTGTAGACTGTTAAATGTCTTGTCAATATATTTGACCTCTGCAATAATAGTATCCATGGGGTGTTCCGTAGGTCCTGAACTCATGTTTCCAAGATTAAACTGATATTCTAACCACCAAAATGTTGCTGTTATTATTATTCCAACCCTTTGAAAGTGAACGTGAACAACTCTGGCATCCATGGAATGATTTTGCTCCGGTTGTTTCCAACTTGGACGATTTGGGTCCCTTTGGGACAATGATAATACCTAGAAATATTTCTGGTTATCAACATCTAGTGGGTAAAAGTTGTAAATATCTTAAACAGGAGATTACCTGCAATACTACAGACAAAATTTTATTGTTGAGGAAACGCCTGCAGACATTGCAATATACAAGGTAAAGAATAGATACAACCTAAATCCCACTCTACACTTGACTAGATAAGGAGTATATGTGCTTTATATACTTAAATGAATTATATGCAGGTATTCAAAAAGATGAAAGTGTGCTCCTTGCAAAAAATCTGGATGAAACTGAGGGGAAATAATTCAGAAAGTAAAAGAGAAATAGAAAATGAATATAGTTAAGTGAATGAAATTGGCATACAGATCCCAAGAAAAATTACAAGACGCAGGACTGTGGTGGAAGGGGGCTGTTGGGAGGAGAGGATGAAAAGAAAGCAAAGTTGGTGGTAGGGGATACTGAGACTGGTGGTGGGTGTAGTGTGAAATATACACTAATATGCAATTTCAATAAAAAGGTGAATATTGGGTTTTGAAGAAAAGAACTAATAAATAGTACCATTATTTTTTTGAATGACTAAAAGGACAATGCCACCTACTGGGAAAAAATAAGAAGACGAGGCATGGAAAAAATCCATATCGCCAAAGAAATGTTCATGAATGGTACATAGAGTAGAAGATAAAATGACTTGGAGAAAAATCTTAAAAAATTGAATAAGAAGACCTAATAGGCAAATAATTCAGAGCAATAATAATGAAGCAAATAAATAAATTATAAGATTCAAAATTAAACACAGGAGATGAGACTAAGATCTCAGAAAAGAAGTGATAGTATTTAAGGACTACATTGCAAAGAGATTGTCTACAATGAAAATCTAAACAGTGATTGCAGATATAAAAATATATCAAATAAATTGAAGAAAAACAGGCAAAATTCCATAAAGTGACTCAAAGTTGCAGACAAACGAACTTCAGAAATTAAAAATCAAAGCACAGAAATAGTTTTCAGATTAAGAGTGAGAAACAAGGTTTATGGAAACGGAGAAACATCAAACTCCACAATAAGAACAAACACAACCATAATAAGTATCCCAGAAATTGAAAAAAAACATGGTAGCAGATAACTTATTTTCAGAGTAATAGCAGAGAATGCTGCAAATCTGAGAACAGACCTAAACATGAAAGTCCAAGAACTGGTAGACTACTCAAATTTCTATTAGAGATGAATATACATTCTTTTCAGGTTCACTTGAAATATTCAAAAGGTTAGATTGTATTCTAGGACAAAGACAAGTCTCAATAAATGTCAAAAGATTGTTATTTTGAAAGTATTTTCTCTGGTCACAATAATGTGAAGATAGAAGGCAACCAGAAGAAACCTGGAAAAACTTCCAACATTTGAATAATAAACATGTTTCTGAATAACCCCTGAATCAGTGAAGAAAGTAGGCAAAATTTTAAAATTCAATAAATCAAGGAAAAAATAAATATCTATCAGAATATATATGGGATGCAACAAAAGCCATAGTAAGAGAAAAGTCTAGCAATACCAGTCCATGTTAGAAAGCAATGAAAGTCTGACACACATTATCTAAATATACTCTTGAAGGGTCTAGGAAAAGAAGAACTGAAACAAATTCAGAAGAAGGAAATAAATAGTAGCTACTAGAAGGGAGATAATGAAATGGAAAACAAAAAGATTTATTCAAAAGATCATTGAAATCAAAAGCTGGCTTTGATAAGTTCGGCATATTGAGAGAGCTCTGGCTAGACTCATGAAGAAATAAAGGCAGAAAATACTAACAAAAGAATCATAAGTGAAATGTGAAATTACAAAAGATGTTGCAGAAATACAAAGGATGTAGGAGGATACTATAAACAACTCTATGACAATAAATTTTCCAAATTCAAAGAGAAAAACAGATTTCTGAAATTCTACAACCTACCAAGGCTGAATTGCGAAGAAATGACTAGCTTACACATACAAATCACAAACACAAACTTTGAAAGAGTACTTAAAATTCTCCAAAAAACAAAAACTCAGGACCAGATGGCTTCCCTAGTGAATTTTACCAAACATTCAAAGCAGATTTAATGCTTATCATTAAACTCCTCCACAAAATGAATAGAAATAAATCCTTTAAGAGAGATTTTTTGACCCAATCATTAAGGACATAACCAATAAAAAAATTAAATACTGATACACTGATGAACATACATGCTAAAGTTCTCAACAAAATCATGACAAATGAAATTCAAAATACATTAAAAGAATCATTCATCTTGATCCAATGGGATTTAGCCCAATGATTCAAGTTTGGTTCAATATACGCAAATCAATAAATACAATAGCCCACACCAACCATGGGAAAATTAAAAACCATATGATCTCATCTATAGATGCAGAAAAATAATTTGATGAGCTTCAGCACACATTTTTAATAATGACTTTCAGTACAATAAGAGAAAAAATATACCTGACAAATTATTAGCTAACGTCATATTAGTGGTGAAAAACTGAAATTTCCCCCATGATCTGGAACAAGACAAAGATGTTCACTCTTATCACTACTGTCCAAATTAGTTTTTAAGCGCTATCAAGAACAATATTGAAGGAAAACAAACCTAAGACGACAATCTGGGATATGATATACACTTTAAATAGATCTCACCCGGAAAGAATAATGACAAGCACATCAACCTGACTTTATACCTTACAATATTATCTCAATCCTCAAATATTCTACAAAGTACAATTGCTGTCCCCATTTTCAGATAATCAAAGCATAAAAAGGATGAGTTATTTAGACAACTTCACAAGCTAGAAATAATCTTTCATTGTTTTCATAGGATCTGTAGGTACACAAATTATGTTCTCATTTCAAGTCCTCCACAACTAATATAAATATATCAGAAGAGTTGAAACTATGTTTTATTTTTCATTGGTGTATCCCTTGTGCCTAGAATTGATTTTGGAGCATAGTAGGTTCTTAATACACTTTTGAACAAATGATAATAAAATTATTAGCTGAGAGAAAAATATGAAATTTTCCTTCAATGAAATAAAAAGTAAAGTATAACTACCTAATGGGAACATCAGAACTCCAAAGTCTAACACAAATCTTATGTTTAACCTAGATGAGCGTGTGCTCTTTCCCTAAGAGACCTTCCATCTGACTAGAAACCAGACTCATAATAAAGTTATAATCTTTGCTTCATTTCCTGTTGGGAGAAAATAGTTAAAGTAAGCATTCATCTTGAATCTATTGCCAACTGTTGGTTTCCAAACTACCATCAGAAAATTCTATAGAACAACTTAAGCTTGCAAAGGAGAATCACATTATAATGGAATCTCAACTGCATTTCAGAAGGGAAATTAAGGAACAATAATTATAGGATATGATACCCTGCAGGGTGATTTCAAGTCTCAAGTTAGGATCTAACTTGGGTTAGATGGGTACCTGACGTCCTCGGTAACGATTAGCTTGCTGACTTCTTTCTTCAAACCAATCTGATTTCCACATCAAATAATCTCCACATCCCAGTCTGTGGCTAAAACAGTCCAGTCCTTAGGACACAAAGGATCAGACCCAAGGGTCTCCACTAGGGACAGAATAAAGGGAGATATCAGACCATGCATACTACAGGCTGTCTTAAGTTCTTTCAGTGTCTTAAACGAGTTAGGGTCCTGATAACACAAAGGCTGCCCTGGATTTTTAGGATCTGGCCTCTCAAGCACAGGTTACATGGAAAATCCTGTAGTATCCTCTCCTCTTTCTGAAGCTCTTCTCGTCTCTTTCTGCAAGAGAGACATTGCCTCTATTCCATTCCTTGGGAGCTCAGAGAGAACCCCCGTTCTGGTACCTTTGGCTGAGCTCCCATCCTTACAGGAGTGTTTTGGACAGCAACTGTAAGCCACCTCTTGATCTTGTAAAAACAGTGAGGAAAGATACTGCAGCAACTCTACTCCAGGAAAGTCCTCCTCTTACCCTAAAATTTCATTTTCCCCCTCAGAATCTTCAGCCTTTTTTCTCTTATCATATTGTGGAGCCTTATGGTCTAGCTCCCTAGACATGTCAGATGGCAGTGGTTCATCTCCAGTCATTTTCTGGTGTTCTTCAGGCGGTACAGTGGGCTGAAGCATGGTATAGCTCTATACAGCAGTCACTAAAGACTCATGCTAGTCTTTATATCCTCATTCAGAGGGTCAAATTAAAGCCCAGAGAGTAAAAGTAGTGATGGTAATGCCTTGTGGGCCCTCAGCGCGATAATGGTCTTGCAACTGCTGTCCCACTTCCATCCAAGTAGCCTCATTTACCGTCCCTTCTTCAGGAAAACACGGGAAAGTTTGCTATATAAAATTAAAGAATTGCTCTATCTGTGAAGTATGAACCTTGCTGCCCCTAGCTGAAAACATACTTCAACATCTGCACATAGAGGGTTCTCTCCAACGAGCCGACAGTCCACATATTTAAACCGGGCTAAATTTCAATGCACTCCTACCTGACTTTGGACCTAGTCCAATGTGTGCACGCTGTCAGGAGTGGGCTCCTTGTCTTCTTCCTGTAGCTCCTATATACTCAGGTCCCTGTTTGGGCGCCACGTGCCACAATCCGCCCAAATGGTCAAAAGGGTCCCAAGTGGAGGCCACAGGAGCCTAAAGAAAGACACAATATGCAACTAGAAAAGCGCTGGCCAGATGGGGAATGGCTCTCTATTTGAGAAGTGTGACCCTGATTCTGACTCCTTGATATATTTTATAGGGCAGGGCTACAATGAAGCAATAAAGGTGTTGCAAAGCGAAAGAGACCATTAGGCATTAGCTATTATGCTGCTATCAGGAACATTTGAAGGTTGGAATATACTGATGCTCACCTGTGGGTTTCTGTTTTCTCCTAGGTATGCTGAAGTGTGAAGGCTTCTGCCTCAGGATATCTTGCAGAACCAGGCCTAAAACAGTCTGCTCTCTACATTCGCTGTTAGGTTGTCCCATTCAATGTTAATGGAGCTCTTCTCTGGAGAAGTCCTGGCATCTTCCTCTGCTTGGGACATGCTTGCTTTTTTGGTGACTTTGCTTTTGGTGTGACTTTCTTCTATGTCTTAGATTTAGCATGGTGACACTTTTTTCTTTTTTTAATTTTTTTATTTCTTCCTGAGTGGTGATGCTGGGTCCTATTGTGGTCAGTATCACCCACTTAACTTCTGAATAATGTGGGATTTGTACCCCTCATTGTAATGCTCGCTTTTGGAGGTCCGCAAATACTATTTCAGTGGCATCCACTGGCTGCTGTAGGAATGACGGGCAATTCTTAAATGCACACTGCTGATAGGAAGCTCTCCAGTCCAAGGAATGAATATGCAAGCAGCCCTTTTGAGCTCTTTGGAGCCTACAAAACCCCAGCACAGGGGCCAAGGAGTTTTCAGCTTAATCCAGTTGTACTCCCTAGATTCCCTTCCCAGCTCTTCAGCCAGAAAACGAGGTTGCCTTTTAGAATCTGTGTGCTCTTTTAATGACTGGGGTGGGGTGATGAGTCTCACTCTGCCCTGTTCTCTGGAACCTGGTCCACACTTGTACTTTTTATAGTTCCTTTGGGTAATGGCATGTTCTTGTTCCCCCCTGGCTTCTCAGTCAGGGAGCAACATTCACATGTACATTTTAAAAATATATCCTTAGAAAGAAGCATGGTCTTTTTTCAAATTAAGAGAGATAACTGTAAAGACCAATTTTAGGTGATACAGCAGGATTATAAATATAACTTTAAAAAATCAGATATGGTTGACATTGCCCAGGGCAAAAAATAAATGAAACTCATCATTATTGGGCTTAAATCCTAGGCCATGACCTAAACATTTTGATGTTGATACATTTTCCTGCCTGTTTTTAGCTTGTGGAAGGGAGAAAAGAGATAGAAGACTAGCAAAGTAAATATACCTCTGACTGAGACTGGGTGTTGGTATTGTTGGATATGAATTTGGAGAATCCAAGTAGAGTGATGAAAAGAAAAATTCTAAGGATTCCCTGTACCAGCTCCTATAAAAGCAGGAGAAATATCACAATCAGTGGAATTAGGTTCACCTGAGGAGTCTCTTTTTGATCCCAGTATTGCAAGGGAGCTTTATCACAACTCTGTGGATCTGAGATCAGAAGGTTATGTTCCACAGACCTAGCAGAATTTAAGAGCCAGGTGGTTGTGCTTAGGACTAGTGAACACAACTGGGTTAATGAATGCTGACTCCCTAGGAACATGTCTATCTCCATGGTTAACATTTAGTGATACTTTTCTGCCAATACAAAAGTCTCGATGATATAGAAACCATTCCCTGGCCCCCAGAATCTAGATGTAGTCTGGGAAGAATATGGAGAACTTGAAGTAACAGGTGTTGCCAGATAGTGGTTGTGTACATGACATAGTCTGCACATGCACCAGCTGTCAATTTTTCTGGTGGCAACTTAAAGCACTTCTCTGAAATGTAAGTAGGAGGAAGTAACTTTCTCAGTATAGAATGAGCCTTACCTTTATAAATTTAGAAAATGATGGAAATCATGACAACCTGTTGTGAGACAAAATCACCAAGAATACTCTTGTTGTTCAGCCCCAAATACTGATCATATATAAGGCTAATTTTCCTGTAAGATAAAGGAGTTTGTTAGTGAGTTAATATTTTATCCTAATGAAAAAAATCATAGTAACACATAATTTTAAATATAAAGCATAACTTTAATTTTGAGCTTTATAAACATCAGGGGGAGGAGCTCATTAAATTCTTGGGGATAATTAAAAGTAAAAGTTGTTAGAAATTACTAGGGAACTTTGATAGTATATCATCAAAGTATCATGTAAACTGACATTGGAAAATTTATCTGTACACAATAAATCTTAATTACTATAGACCACTCCGTCCTCAAACTAGAAACAAAACTAAAGCTCAAAAGAATTGCTAATGTCAGTACATAACAGGTAGTTTATAAGCTTGGTTAGCATTTCTCAGGATCCAAATGTGTCACAATACTACAAAGCTTTATGCTCTATTAACCAGCATTTTATGGATAAGCAAACACCAAAAGAAATGTGACATTTTAATATAACTTTATAAATGACAGAAACTGAGAGGATTTTCAGGAACTTGAAAGAACAGTGCTTAGACATACTTTCAGAAAGTGCTCTAGCTGAGTTGGTCTCATACAAAGAATCTTCCTTGGTGTAGAGCTCTTAACCAGTTACTACGAAAATGCAGTTAGAAAGTTAAGTGGATATTTATCACACAGTTGTCATCTGAAGGAAGAGTTTAAAATAAAGAGCCAAATGTAATCCAGATGAATGCCAAACAAAAAATGAGTTTTTCAATTATTCTTTTCCCCATGGGTTCAATTCACAAGATGGCTTAAATATATTACAATACTTTGTATGAATGATTACAAAAGTCTTCATTAGTGACATCCAAGCAGGCTAAAACTTTCTCTATGAGCACAAGCTCAAGGGAAGTTGGTTTGCTTTGAATGCAGCAAAGGCAATATTTGCCTAGTAATCCCTAGTTCATTTTTATTCTTACATCAATATGTTTATATTATAATTTAGAAAAATAACTCAAGAAGGTTCACTTGTTAAATGTTGTCTTTCTAAATATCAGAGCCTGAATGTCTGTATCTGTCTGTATTTTTCTATGAGAAATCAGGATCTTAGTCAATTTAGGGAAAGAAAAAATTTCCATTTTCAAATTAATACAATCATAAATTTGAAGTTTTTAGTTTTTATTATACTGTATAATTTTGGTAATAGTAGTATACTAGGGGTTTCAGTTAAATTAATACAGATGCTACTGAAATCATTTCTTAGATGGAATTTTATAAAATAATGCAGCTCTGATTTTAAGGACAAGGCACTCAATGATGACCTAGGATATGTAATTGTGAGTTTAGATTGGAGGAAGACAGTATTAGATTTCCAATGTTATACATTAGTTAAAGTATTAGAAAGAAATAGCCTACTGAAAAATATTCTAGGAGAATGGTTTTTTAAATCAGTGTTGGTGATGCTGAGAGTTACGGAGAGAGGTTGAGATAGTATAACCCTGCAGATAGGAAAGTATCTCAGGCTTAATAAAGAAGCAAATAATAACTTCCAAAAATAACAATAAATGAGTCTCATAAGTGAGCCTCACATTTATCCTGGGCACAATTTTAGGAAAGCTCATTAAATGCATGTTTTGAAGAGCACTTAGGATAAAAAGCTAGTAGCAGAGATTCACTAAGAGTTGTGCCAAACCTACATTGTTGCTTGACTGATCTCAAAAATAGGTTTTAGGTATAGACAATCTGGATATTTCCAGGATAATATTATTATGGCGATGCAATAGGCCTTTGCCTATGCCCACAGTTTCTCCTAGGGCTGATAGAAAAAGATAGTTATCCTCTGATCTAGTAATTTATGTTCATTGGCAAAAATTAATAAGTAAATACAGAAAATAATAAACTCTCCCTTAGACTGTTCTCTACTCAGTTAATAGATCATTAGAATGTATTCTTAACAGAAGCACTGAAAGCCCACACTTGTCATTATTAGAGAGACAACTTATATTTTTTGCCTTTCAAGGATCTTCAACAGATTTACTATTATTTTAATTATACTGACAACTGCTTGAAAACAGGGACTATATTTTATGTTTCAAAGTACTTATCAAATGTCTTTCCCAAAAATGGTGTATTAACTTTTAACTAATGATTGTTAAATAATAAGAAAAAGCTCAGTGTTATACAACATAGAAGACATTGTTACCTCCATAACAGAAAGATAGTTTCTGGTTAGTACTCCAATTTCATACAGGAATTGAATATCATTATGCTTCAATGGACTCTCCTCAGCCCAACAATGAATATTGATAAATCTAAGACATTAACTCTCAGCTCTGTTTAACCCAATAACCATATTTATAGCAAATTCTTGAATGGCTCCTTCATTATTGTAAAATGTTGATGAAAATATTATGTATGTATTCAACTACTTAAAATATAATGTCACAGCTAATATAAAGGAGAAATCATTTGAAATCAATTTGTAACAAAACTGTATACAGTTGTGCCCAAGTATTTGTGTTTTTAAATAAAATAGAAGGTAATAGTTTTCATTTCTGCTTTCATATCTTGAGTCATTATAATGCACTCCTACAAATATACCTATGAATTTCACTAGAGAATTCAAATTAAATTGCTGAAACTGTCATCCGTAATTGTTGACATTGTTCATCTGAACTGAAAATGTAATAGATATTTGCTGTTTGAACTTCATTTCTTTTGTACTCTACCTTTTACCAAATTTTTTTTCAGGTAGAGTGACTTCTATTTATTATATATCGTAGGATTATTACTCTTTGGTTCTATCTGTGTTCAAGCGATTGGAGATCAGGGTAAGGATAGAGGTTAGGGATTATTCCACAGGTTCCCTATTTACTAGGTCTCTTTGGCCAAACTGTCTCTCAAAAGGAGGTCAATGTTCCTTTCTCATTTCAAAGAGGTTTCTTCCCCAGAATTCTCTCTGCTACTACTAGAATTACGGTGCTGCCTATTGTGATTCTTTGGATCTTCTCCCACACCTTTATAATTTGTTTGTAAATACATTTGTTAAATTACCTTAATTCGAGAATTTGTTTTCTTTTCTTTGTTCATACTCATAAAAGTACAGATATATCCTTGAGATAATAATTTCATTCTGGATCATGTGATTTGACCAGAAACATTTAACTTAGTATGCAATGCTATTTCTTTCCTTTTACCTGCAAAATTATCCCATGATAATTGCTTTAATCAACTTAAAAATCATTTTTACCTTGTCCCATTATACATCAGATATTCTTTAACATTGTTTATCTATTTAAATACGTTTTAAGCATATGAAGGTTTTTAGTGTTGATTGTGAAGCAAGACACATTTATATATAATGATAGGCTATCATGAATTTTATTTTATTTTTGGACGCAAATACATATCTGTGTATCTTTAAACATACATATATTTGCATATACATACATATATAGATATAGCCTCTGAAATTTCATGTTTTGATACTAATAATACGTAATTTCAGGAAGAAAATGAACTAGTGTCTGATACTTTCCTGAGAATCACGGTGTGATCACCCACCCAACAATGTTTATTAATTTTCCTTGACAACATACACATACCTAACATACTGACTGATCCAAGAAAAGGGGCCTCTTCAGTCACACATTCATGGACTTGTCAGTGTCACTGTGCCTAGGTATTTTCATGTTAAATAGTTCCTTAATTTATACTGAGTGTCTTAAGGGATAAGCAACCTGAAAAAAATGAAAAACATTCTTTATCTAATTAAGCAACAAGCTTCCCCTATCTCTTATAAATTTTTGTCTTCAAATCATGGTCCTTTTTCTTCCCTTTCATGCTTCATTTTTTTAATTCTTTCCAACACCACAATTTCCTGTGTAGCTAGCCTCCTAACAATCTCCTAGGAGATTTCTCAGAGGTGTAACTCGACAGGAAGAGAAGAGGTTGGGGGAAATTACTAATAATTTTGAAATATGTGTTTTTGTGAGTTGGAACATTGAATACCATCAAGTATGCTGAGAGAGAGAAACAAGGATGGTGAGGTGAGTGGGTTTTTTGGTAGTTAGAGGAGTTTGGGATATGTGATTTCCTACTCTTTCTCTCCTTCACTCAGGGCCATTTTGGAATGTGGGCTCAATTGAAAACAGTACTGAGATGAGCAGTCCTGAGAAATATTCTTTATGAACACAGTAGACAGTCATTTTGATCCACATAGTGTTTCTTTACCTTTTCTAATGTAGGTGGTGATTCTTTTCTTGCTATCTCTCAGTGAGTGAATGCTGGACAGATAATATTGGACAGATAAAATTGGTTACATCTGTGGATGGAAGGAGATTCTAATAAAAATGAAAATTTAATTGAATCAGAAAATTGCCCCTCTCTGGACCAGGGGAGAGGACCGTGGAAGGAAAATAAGAGCCAAGAGGCCAGAGAGCCTCATTACTTTCTCTATGTTGTGAGAGTGAAATCGTTTGTAGTATGTATTAGCAATTAGAGGCTTTTTAGAAACTAAGAATTCTTACAGGTACCTTAATAGCCAAAGTCACTCAGTACTACACATGACCTGTGGACAGGTTTTATTCATCATAAATTATTAATTTATTGAACATTAGAAAATGTCAAAGTATAGTCCTAAACTATACAGGGAATTAAATGAAAAAAGTGTGCTCTCATCAGATCTTTTTTAAAAATATATTTCTTGTTTTTGTACAAGACCATACACATTTTAATTCATTGAACTTGTTTCTCAGTTTCAGTGTCCTTTACCCTCATCTTGTTCCCTCTTTCCTTTCTTCTCCCACCTATCTGTCTGGCAGCCATCATCTTGTGTCCTGTGATTTTTGTTGGGGGTTAACATTTTGTTTCATTTCACTATATTCCACATATGAGTGAAATCATCCTGCACTTCCTTTCTGACTTATTTGCTTAACATGGTGCTCCAGTTTCATCCAGTTGGTTTCAAATGACACAATTTCATTTTACTTATTAGCTACATAGAATCCCATTGAGTATATTTACCACAACTTCTTTACCCTGTCATCTGTTGATGGGCACTTAGATTGTTTCCATGTCTTAGCTCTGCGATTTGTGCTGCTCTGAACATAGAAATGCAGACATTTTTCCTGATTAGAGATTTTGTATTCTGGATATATGCCTAGGAGTGGGATTGCTGAATCAAATGGTAATTCCCTCTTTATATGAGGATTCTCCATACTGTTTTCCATAGAGGTGAACTAATTTACATTCCCACCAGAGTGAAGGAGAGTTCCCTTTTTCAGCAGCTTCTCAACCACTTATTTCTAGACTTTGGATCTAGGCCACTCTCAGTGGTATGAGATGGAATCACATTGTAGTATATATTTGAATTTTTCTGATGAGTGATGCAGAACATTTTTTCATCTGTAGGCCTCTGTGCATCTCCTTTGGATAGATGTCTGTTAAATTCTGTCATTTTTTTCATTGGGTCTTTTGTTGGTATGTATGAGCTCTGTATATATTGGATATTAAAGTCTTATCTGAAGTATATTGTGTCTTTATTTTCTCAAATTTGGTGGATTGCCTTTTTGTTTTAGTGATGGATTCTTTCGTTGTGCATAACCTTTTAGTTTGATGTAGTACCAATTATTTAAACTTACTTTGGTTACTTTTACTGTACACATTCTTTCCCCAAATACGTATGGAGAATTGTCCAGCTATAGTATGTTCTGGACATTTTTTTGACATTTTCTTTCAATCATTTATGGTTTCAGGTCTTTTGTCCAGGTATTTGATATATTTTGAGTTCTATTTTGTGTATGATGATAATAAATAATCTTATTTTTTTGAAAATGTCTTTTCAGTTTCCCCAACATGTATTGAATAGATTTTCCTTCTTTCATTGTATGTTCTCGGCTCCTTTGTCAAAGATTAATTTTTCATATAGGTGTGGCTTTATTTCTGAACTGTCAATTTTATTTTACTGACCTGTTTCTCTATTTTGTTCCAGAGCCATACTATTGTAATGATAACTTTGTAGTATAGTTTGAAATTGGGACATGTGAGTCCTCTGCTGTTTATTTTTCCCCTCTCAGTTAACTTTTGTAAATTGAGGTCTTTTATAATTCCAACCTCAGTGTGGATTGCTAAATTTTCTTACAAGATATCTCTGGAATTTTGATGAGAATTTCCTTAAAACTGTATATTTCATGGGTAGAATCAATTTAATTGTTCCAATCCATGAGCATGCTATATTCTTCCATTTCTTTCTGTCTTTCATTTCTTCTGTTAAAGTCTTATACTTTTCAGTGTAGAGGTCTTTCACCTCCTTTGTCACATTTATTCCCAGAAATTATGTTTTGGTTTTACTGAGAATGGGTTTCATTCCTTCCTTTTCCTTTACTAGATTGCATATAGGAATGCTACTGATTTTTGAGTGCTGACTTTCTATCCTGCCACTTGGCTATGTTCATTTGTTTCCAACAGTTTTTGCTGGAGTCTTTAGGATTTTTGAGATATAATATGTTATCTGAAAATAACCATAATTTTATTGTGTTCCACTATGGATCCTTTTATCATCTCTTTTTGCCTTATTGCTCAACCAAGGCCTCCAGAACTATGTACAATGGTATTGGTGAGAGAGGGCAACCTTGTCACATAATTCACCACAGTAGTCTTTCATGATCTTTGTATTTCTCTTCTACCAGTTGTAATTTCACTATTTTTCCAATTCTGATCCTTGTTTTTAGGATTTCCTCTCTGTTCTTTGTGAGTCTATCTATGGGTTTGTCAATGATTTTTAACTTTTCAAAGAAGCAACATTTGATTTCTTTGATATTTAGGACTATTTTCTGTCTGCTCTAATTTTTATTTCCTTCTTTCTGATTTTTTTTTATTTTTATTGTTCTTCCCTTTGTAGTTTCTTCAGGTATGAGGAAAGTTTTATTTTTACTGTTCTTCCCTTTGTGGTTTCCTCAGGTATGAGTTTCCTCAGGTATGAGGAAACTTTTTGGCTGTCTGTTTTTCATGAACATTTGTACAGCTATAAACTTTCCTCACAGAACTTTCTTTGTTCAATTCCACATGCTGGTCACTCATCTCTTTATTTTCATTTGGTTCTAAATAAATCTTGAATTTATCTGTAATTTAATCATTGATCTATGAATTGTTCAGAAACATGTTCAACCTACACAGCTTTGTGGTTCTTGCAGATTTGTTCCTCTGGTTCATTTCCAGTTTCACATCCTATGATCAGAGGAGATAGTTTCTATAATTTCATTGTTGCTAAATTTGCTGAGATTTTTTGTGTCTCAAGTTGTGTGTTTCCTGAAAACATTTCATGTACCCTCAAGGAGAATGTATATTCTCTTTTGCGGGTAGAATACCCTGTATAAACCTATTAGGTCCATGTACTTTGTTGTTTTGTGTGGAGTTATTTCTTTGTAGACTTTCTGCTTGAATGAACTATTTATGTAAGTAGAGTATTAATATCCCCTACTATTAATGTGTTACTTTCAGTGTCTGCCTTTAACTCTGTCAATATTTGTTTTACATACTTAGATGATACAGACGTGGATGCCTATATGTTAATCATAGTTACTTCTTCCTGATGAATTACCCCCTTGACCATAACATACTGCCCTACCTTGCAGATACTTTTCAGTACCTTCTACTTTTCAGGTAGAAGTTAATCTTGAGATTAGTATTGTAGTTCCCAATTTCCTTTCATCATTCTTGTTTTGATCAATGTTTCCATATTCTTTTTTTAACTATGTTTGTCTTTGAATGTGATATGAGTTTCTTGTAAGCATATTGTTGATGGTTCCTATTTTCTGATTTATCCAGCTACTCTTTATTTGGATTTATGCTTTCAGTCCATTCACATTTAGGATAACAACTCACATATAGGGCTTTATCGTTGTCGTTTGAGAGTTTTCTTTCTTTTGGTTTCCGCTGTCTGTTGCTTTGTTCCCGATTTATTTTAATTTTCTTTTCCCCTGTATTGTGTTCAATGTTGATTCTTCCATTTTCATTGACATCCTAGATATGTGTCTCTTTAGGCAGGTTTTCTGATTGTCATATGGATTATAACTTCACATCTCGATGATATTGTTTTATAAACTTGGCATATATGTTACTATGAATTCCATAATTTTATTTGCATTTGTAATTTTCATTATTTCTTATTGGTACTGTTTTTGTTTCTTCATTACTTTCCTGTTTATTATCATTCTCTGGATTTGTTTTTTCCTTTTGCAGGATTCTTTGAAGGACTTCTTAAATGGCTGGTTTGGTGGTGAAAGCATCCATTAACTTTTGTTTACCATTTAAGATCCTTAATGCTCCCTCATATTTGAATGATTGTTTTTCATGGTAGAATATTCTTGGCTAGTAGTTTTTATCTAAGTATTTAGAATAGATCATTCCATTCTCTCCTGGCCTATAGTACTTTTGCTGAGAAGTCTGATGATAGCATAATGGGTATACATTTGTAGGTTATGTTTCTCTTTTCTCTAGCAGCCATGAGTAGTTTTTCTTTGTCATTGACTTTTACTAGTTTTACTATGATTTATCTAGGAGTAGGTCTTTTATATTTATAAATGTTGTTCTTCTTTTTTGTTTCTTGACCCCCATGCTTGCTTTTTATGATATGTTGGAATTTCTATGCTGTTACTTTGAGTAAATATTCTGTACCTTTTCCCCTCACCTCTCCTTCTGGGATGTCTATAATCCTTGTTTTTTGCTTCTCTGATGTTTATTATTGGGTTTCATTTCATCTCAGTCTTGTTTCTCTTTTTTGAGGTTCACCAAGGTGATCTTTAATTTCTGAGATTTGTTCCTCTGCATGATTGAGTTTGTTTATAGAGCCTGTTTTTATGAATATATTTCTTGTAAATTCATGATTATTATCTCTTGCATTTCTTCTAGGACTTTGTGACATCAGTCTCCTTAGTGACATATTCCATTTGATCTCTCACTTCCTTTTAGAGGTCTTCCAATTGCTTTTGGGTGACTGTGTGTGCGCCTCCTGCATCTCATTAACTTAAAAATTGTAATTAATCTACATATTAAAAGAACTTCCTAGGTATGGGTTCCCTGATTATTAGATATATTTCAACACACTCTGCCCATTACCAGATCACGAAGTGTTCTTCCCCATTGTCCATTGGACTCCACCACCATTTGCCCCTGCCCACCCTAGTCCCTTTTGGTAACCTCAGTTCTGTTGCAAATGTTTCAGGGTTATGTTTTATCTGTTCCTTTGTTTTGTCTATTCATAATCCACTCATGAGTGAGGTCATCTTGTATCTATCTTTCTTCTTTTGACCTGTTTCACTTAGCGTAATCCTCTCTAGTTCCATCCAAGGTGATTCAAAGGACAGGGTTTCACCTAGTATTCCACTGTGTATATGTACCACACCTTCTCTATATATTCATCTGATGTTGGGCATTAGGTAATTTCCTGTTCTTAGCTATTATGAATAGGGCCACATTAATGTGGGGATACATATATATCTGTGGAAGGGTGCTTTTGTATCTTTTGGGTAGATGCCCAGAAGTGGAATGATTGGATCATATGGGAGTTCTGTCTTCAGTATTTTGAGGAATCTCCACACTGTTCTCCATAGAAATTGTAATAATTATTACTCCCACCAACAGTGCAAAGGTGTTCCCTTTTCTTCACATCATCACCAACATTCATTGTTTTCAGGCTTTTGGATAATAGCTAGTCTTTCAGGTATAAGGGGATATCTCATTGTTGTTTTAATTTGCATTTCCCTGATAACCAGTGAGTAGCAACATAATTTTATGTGCCTGTTGGCCATCTGTATATCCTCATCAGAAAAGTGTCTCTTTAATTCCTCCTCCCCATTTTTGATTGATTTGCATGTTCTTCTGTTGTTGAGTTTTGTGAGTCCTTTGTATATTTTAGATATTAAGACTTGGTTGGAATTATCCAATGCAGATATCTTTCCCATTAGTTGGTTTTCTTTTCGTTTTGGTGATGTTTTCTTTTGTGGTGAAGAAACTCCTTAGTTTGATGTAGTCCCATTTGTTTAGTTTTCTTTTTGTTTCCCATGATGTTGGAATTGAGTCCCCAAAGACTTCTCTATGACTGATGTCATGGAATGTCTTTCCTATGTTGTATTCTAAGAGCTTTATGTTTTCTGGTCTTATGTCCAAGTCTCTAATCCATTTTGAATTAATTTTTATGAATGGTGCTAGAGAGTGGTCTAGCTTATTTCTTTTGCATGTGGCTGTCCAGTTTTCTCAACACCATTTGTTGAAGAGACTTTCCTTTTTCCATCATATGCTTTTCACCGCTTTGCTGAAGATTAACTGACTGTGAGTGGGTCAATTTCTGGTGATTCAGTTCTATTCCACTCATCTGTGCCTCTATTATTATCTGGTACCATGCCATTTGGATCGCCACTGCTTTGTGATATATTTCAAAACCTGCAAGTGTAATCACTCAAGATTCATTCTTTTTTCTAAAGATTGCTTTTGTTTATTTTGGTCTTTTGTTGTTCCATACAGATTGATTTCTTGTTCTATTTCCTGAAAAGAAGCCCATGAGATTCTAATGGGTATTGCACTAAACCTTTATGTTGCTTTAGGTAAGGTGACAATTTCAATGATATTGATTTTTCCCAGCCACAAGCAGGGGATATCTTTCCATTTCTTTGTGTCCTCCTCTATTTCTTTTAAGTTTTCATTGTGTATACCTTTTACTTCCTTTGTTAGGTATATGCCCAGGTATTTCTTTATTTAACTTCTATTTTAAATGGTGTGATTTTCATGATTTCATTTTTTCTAACACATTGTTTGCATTTAAAAATTTAACTGATTTGTATTGCATTGATTTTGTCACCTGCCACCATACTGTATTCACTGATGAGTTCTAAATGTTTTTGAGAATTTCAATATATATATAATCATGTCATCTGCAAATAATGAGAGTTTATTTCCTCCTTTCCAATTTGGATTCCTTTTATTTCCTTTTTGCCTAATTGCTCTGGCTAAGATCTCCAGTACAATGTTTAATAGCAGTGGTAAGCGTGGACAACCTTGCCTTGTTCCCGACCTAAGAGGAAATGCTTTCAGTTTTTCACCATCGACTATGATGTTGCTTCTAACTAACTTTAGTGATTTTTTATATTAGGTTTTTCTCTTTTGTTATGACATGTCTTGTATTATGTTTCTTATATTTCAAATTTCCATATTCTATCAACTCCTCAGACCTTCTGGTTATTACTTGTGACAGATGTGGCAAGTTTTCTACTATTATTTGACAATACAAGTTTTCTGCTCCTTTCTACCTCCCCTCTACTCCTGGGACACCAATTATCCTCATGTTTGTCCTTCTCGGGGAGTCTGATATTTTGCTCATGGTTTCTTCATTTTTCCTCAATATTGGTTCCCTCTCCTCTTTCATCAGGATCACCATTGTTATCTTGTCTTCACTTTATGAGGTTCATTCCTCTGTGAGATTGATTCTGTTTATGGGCTTTCTAGGTTTTTCTTCATTTCCATGACTGTATTTTGTATCTTTGGCATTTCTGTTGGGGATTCATTCATGGACTCAGTCTCCCTGGTGTAGTATTCCTTTGCATTCATTCACTTATTTTCTGAGTTCTTTCAATTACCTGTGATTAGTGGCATTTGCCTTCTGCATCTCATTCACCTGTTTAATAACTATTAATGTTGTGTCCTTATGTGGAAGCAGGTCCCAGTTAGCATCAGTGGATGTCTTCTGGGAAGCTACTCGTGTCTTTCTTCATGGCATTCGGTTTTTGTTGGGGAATTTTTAGATTTTAGTACAGCTTTTTATTTAGCTTTGCGCCTTATTTTTCCTATTTCTTCCTTGAAGGTGATAATGATGCTGACCCCACATGTCCTCAGTAGGATTGCCATCTGTTAGAGTTTTCAAAGGTCAATGGTAGGGCTAAGGTCACACTCACCTGGTCTCCAGGTTGGGTCTCAGGGGGTTGCAGCAGTCCCAGGCTTCAGTAAAGTCAGGGGAGAGCCACTGGCTCCTCTCTCCTTGGCCCAAGTTAATCTGTTTACACTTTAGAATTATTTGACACTTCAGAAAACTTTATACCAAAGTTTCTATTTGCAATTATGAAATTTTGGGACCCAGACCTTTTTCTCATTCTCCTGCTGCTCTATGGTTTGTTCATAAAGTCTCTTGTTGGAAACAGAAACCAGGGATAAATTTATCCAGTGATGAACCTTAGAGGTAGCTTTGTCCCTTTCAGCACTGCTGCAGGACGCTGCCGTTAGAAGTGCTGAAACAGGTGGTCAGCTGAGTCCTGTGGCTCTTAGTTAATTCACTTTTCTCTTGAGAGTTCAGAATTTTCATACTTTTACTCTGCTTAACCACTATTTATAGTTCCCAGAGGGACTTTCCACTAAGGAGAATGGGGATCTCTCCAAACTCTTTATTAAATATTTCAATTTATGAATTCCATGTTTATAATCCAGATATGATGAAAAGATTAATGATGATATTACAAAATTTAACTCAAGATTTGTTGTGAAAGTTTTCAGTCATATGTAGCTTTTATTTTTAGATCTGCATAACTACCCCAAGATGCATGTGCATTAGTTTGCATTATTTTACAATTGAGAATAAGAATACAGTATAATTTGTTTTTCCACACAGAGTGGTATTCATTATTGTAAAGAAAGGAAGTCAAGATATGTCACAGCATGGAATACCCAGAAGGATGGACTCTGAGAGTAGGGACACATTTTGTTCACACTTTTGAGTTCATTCATGTGAATTTCTAGAATAGATATATCCATGGATAGTTCCTGTCTGTGGTTTGGACGGAATGGGGGGTTATGACTGATGGACACAAGGTATCCTAGGTTGATGAGAGGTAGTGTCACACCCAGTGAATACATGGAAGATAATAGAACTCTGCCGCTTATCGTGACAAACTGAGAGGGTAGTTTTATCTTCTACCAGTCCCAACGATAAATAGCATGTTTTCAAAGAAATTAGGATTTAGAAAACAAGATTCTATTCATAAGATATCTGCCACATGATTTTAACCTTCGTCTCTCCAAATCTTTTCCAGAATTCCAGTACTGGAAAAAAATGCAGATTTTTCAGAAATATAAAGATGGATCTACCATTTGATGTAGCAATCCCACTCCTAGTCATATACCAGGGGTACATGGAAACAATAAAAATATTTTCACTTTTCATAGAAGCAGTACTCATAATAGCCAAGGCATGGAAACCACACAAATACCTATCAAAAGATGAGTTAATGAAGAGGCTACAGTGTATATACTAAATGGAATTATATGAAGCTTTTATAAAAGATACAATCTTGTCATTTGCAACATCTGGATGGAATTCGAGGTAATTGTGTTAAGTCAAATAAGCCCCCGAAAAGAAAAGTACAGATTGCTGTCTTTTATATGTGGAATATAACAAAACAAAGAAAGCAGAAAGACAAATCACAACAAAAACTTACAGGAGGTTGTAATGTGGCTTCCAGTGGGGAAGAAAGGAAGTAGGGAACATGGTGATAGTACAGGGCTCTAGAACTACGGTGGTAGGTGTGGCATGAAATGCATAGACTAGGGTGTGATTTCAATATCATAAAATTAATATAGTAGTGTAAACAAAAGATAAAAATAAAATAATTTTAGAGAAGGAATATCTCATATATTTTGCCATTATGTCTTTGTTGGAAGCAAGTCACTAGATCCGGGATGGAGCTTAAAGGAAATTGTAAGCAACAAAAGAAAGAATAAGACATTGGTTTTACTCATATGTGGAATATAAATAAAGCAAAGGAAATATCTCAATGAAATTCACAGTGCCTAAAACTGGAGTTACAGGAGTGGGATTTGAGGACCGGAACACAAGAGAAGGAGGCTGTTAACTAGAAGGCCATCCAGACACTGGGATAACATCCGTGGTGACTGTGGTGTGAAATACACAGTTTGAGGCTCAGATTCAATATCCTAAAAGAATAGAGCAATATGAAATGCAAAACAATTTAGAAACTATAGTGTTGTCTTGTTAAGTTTAACTCCAAGTTATCCTTTGATCCCACAAACTTAATCATCTTATAATTAGAGGATTGTGTATTTATAATATATTCAACCATTTTAATTATTTAAATATTTTATTTTTCAATTATTTTGCTGAAGGAACACTGAATTATAAAATATATAGGTCTAAGATGTGCATTGTAAATTCATATCTGTATATAATACATTAAGTTCACCATCATCATTTTAGTTATTCACCATGAGAATTCAGGGGACACGAGTGTCTTGGATTGTTACTGTGGCTATGGGTATTTTTTAATTTGTTTATCACATATATTTTTTCATTTGGTTGTTGGGGGTCTGATGGAGAAGGCACAGTGTGGATAAAAACAGAGCCTGAGGCTCTTGTGGACCGTTTTTGCTGTGTATTATGTACAGTTATAGGTCTTCATAACTTCATGGTCAGGTTTGATGTTTTGGGGAAAAAAGCTATATTTCTCCCCTTTACACAAAACTCATGAAGTACTTATTTTATAACTGAAACAGGTTGTTTAATACTTTAGCTCATATGTGGGAGGTAAAGTGTGATTTGTGTAGCTTAAAATGTCTTCAGTGCAACATGGTACACACAGAACATTCTTCTGTTAATTGTAGAAATCTTGTAGAGCGTATAAATAATCCAGATGCAAAGGATAAAATTTGCCCTTTCAAGGGTTAAAATTGATTAACTTTTCATTGCTATTTAGATTTTCTTTAAATCTTTAAGGATTAGACTTCTTTTGTTCTTTTTGGGAATAGTGGACAAATTTATGTGACATTCATACTTTTTAATCTCTTCAATCTCTTAATTTTCTAAGCCTCATCTTTCCAGTGTGTATACATATAGTAATAGGTAGATATATCATTTAAATGAGAAAAAGGTCCAAGAATAATGCCTCACAACCAAGAGATATTGTGAATATGTACACTACTCAAGAGTGATTAATGTATTGATGAATTACTTGAATCCAAAATGTAGACAAATAGATATGTGTTCACATGTATATACTCTCCTTTATATTTCCAAAGCTGTCTCTGCAGTAAGGAACCATTCAATCTCACAGGTGACATGCAATTCTTCCTGCTGGGGCTCTCTGATGATCCAGGACTACAGCCATTAATATTCATCTTGTTTCTGTGCATGTACCTGGTCACCATCATGGGAAACCTGTTCATCATCCTGGTTGTCAGTTCCGACTCCCACCTTCACACCCCCATGTACTTCTTCCTCTCCATCCTGTCCTTGGCTGACATTGGTTTCACCTCTAGCATAGTCCCAAAGATGATATTGGACATCCAATTTCATAGAAGAATCATCTCTTATGAAGGTTGCTTGATTCAGCTGTCTCTTACCTATATTTTTTGATGTTTGGATGGTGTACTCCTCACTGTGATGGCTTATGACAGGTATGTAGCTATTTGTCACCCATTACACTACACAGTCATCATGAACCCCCGTCTGTGTAACCGGCTGGTTCTGGTGTCTTTATTGATCAGTCTGTTAGACACCCATGTCCATTGCTTGATAATTTCGCAACTTACCTTTTGCTGTAATGTAGAAATTCCTACATTTTTCTGTGGTCCTTCTCAACTCATTTCTCATGCCCGTAAAAATACTTCCACCCAAAATGTAATGTATTTTATGGGTGTCATCTATGGTGGGGTTGAAGTCTCTGGGATCCTTTTCTCTTATACACAGATTGTTTCCTCAATTTTGAGAATCCCATCAACAGGTGGGAGGTATAAAGCTTTCTCTACCTGTGGCTCTCACTTGTCAGTTGTTTGCTTATTTTGTGGAACAGCCTCAACTGTGTACTTCAGTTCAGCTATCTCAAATTCTCCCAGGAAGGACAATCTCCCAGTGGCCTCAGTGCGGTACACAGTGATTGTCCCCATGCTGAACCCCTTCATCTACACCCTGAGGAACGGAGATTTCAACAGTGCCTTTCAGAATCTCCTCAGAAGAATAGTCTGATCTCAATTTCTAACCAAATGTTGTGTTCAAGGATTAGAAATATTTGCATTTGGAAGACCCTGGTTGAGTAGCAGTTTGGTTCATGGTCTACTGTAGTCACCTTCAATAAACAACCGAGGACCTGCGTTTACATCCCAGTGACAGGGGAGGAAACATGAACAGCTACTTATAAATAAAAAATGTTTCTCCCTCCATTCTGCCTGCCTGCTTGCTTGCTTTCATTCCTGTGGTATCTTTCTTTAAAAATATATATTGTACAACTGGACATGTGGAATTGGGAAACATGACATTGTGCATATATGATTTTTTAAGCCTTGATTTTATATTGCTGGATTTACATAGTAGAAAATTGTTTATTTTGGCATTTTATATTTGTTTGACAGAGTTTTCTGGAGACCTACTGTGTCTAAATCACTGCACAACTGAATTCTTTCATAACTTGGATTCTTCTGTATTGTATGTGATTCACATTTACTACAGAACCATTTCATGGTCCACATTGATTTTGGTAGATTGGTGTCTTCAATAAAATCTATTTGAGGACATCTGTCAAAAATTGAACATTCTGATGATCTATCTATAAAAATCTTATACCTCAGTTTTACCATGAGGTATTAAAAGTTAATTGGGCTGTGAGCAAAATAAGCATTTAGAATTTTTACAAGAATCACAGAATGTCTCTAATGTGCAACAAAGTTGGAGATTTGAATTTCATCAGATCTTCATTCAAATGTGAAGTGTGTCTTGTGTCTTTTACCTTTGATCATCTGAACTGGAGGATCTTAAATTGATCAGAGTTTATGATTGACCAGATATCAGAGAGTTTGCCTCATCAGACCAATGTTACTCGTCTCAAAACTCTTCAGAATATTGACATCTTATCTCCCTCCACGTTCTACATGTGAAATTAATTCTGTTATTGACTTTTTGTGTTCTGCTCCGAATTCACCCATGCAAGCACTAAGCTATGATTCTGTGGAGAGCTGTGAATCTTAAATCGTTGGCATCATTTTCCATCTGAATTATTTTCAGAGCCTTCCAACTGATATCAGTTTAAGTTACCTCCACCATAATGCCCAACATTTTCCTTATGCCCTTTAGCCTCTCATGGGATTGCTACTTCTCCAATGATTTCTATGTAATTATGTTGTCTTTTGTGGTTTTATGTTCAATAATGCATATCCAATGTATTTTAAATTCTATTCATTAAAATAAGGTACAATAAATCCTTTATTCATTGAACCCTGGATAAGAAATCAAAACATTAGGAATAAGGTTATCCTGTGAGGATTTGAGAGTCCATAAGTGATTTCAGTCATGTTTCTTGGTCTGGTTTCTTCTTATGTCAGTCTGGCAATATATATATTCCAGTCATTGTGTAGCTCTTTTTATGGATCTGTAAGTTATTCATCTCATGAATAAACAACATTTCATTTTCTTTACTCAAGGATTGCATATGGCTGTGTCCTAAGAAAATGGGAATCTTATTCATTGAGGAATAATGACAGACCCAGCACTGAATAGATCCTAATGCAATCAAAAATTCTGTCCAACTACATTATTAATTTTTTAGTCAAAATAAAATGAATATAGCCAAGTCTTTTAAAGTTACTTAATATTTAAAATCTATTTTTATTTTGGTTCAACATGATTTTGAATATGTATTTCTTTTAAGTTAAGGAACTCACAGACACCTCACAAATTAGAACATTTCAATACAGCATGCACCCCCCAGTCATGTGATAAGAATGTTGTTTAAGGAAATATGAAATTGTAAACACAGCAATTGTGGGCAGAGTGATCTGGGTCATACACATCACAAAAGACCCCTCTCAATGACCTTCAGATATATGGAACTAAAGTCACTGCCTAGGAACAAGAGTTCTAAGGAGAAAATGACCCAGAACATATTGAGAAGTGCGGGGTCCCTCAACCATGAAGATCTGGTCCTGAGTCTCCTTTCTCACTCATGGACAGACCCATTAACTTACCATAAAGGAAGTTCTCGGTCTCTTCCAATCCCTGACCCTTAAATTCTCACCATGATCACCATTCAGAGAGGTATACAAGAGCCATTAGCTTCTATCTCCCTGCTGGCTGCCTCTGCAATAACTCTTTCCCCTTTTCAAAAACCATTGTCTTGTTTCATTAAGAGTGTGTGTTCAACAAAAGAAGCTTTGGTGACAGGAAAATCCCATTAGAAATTAAAATTGTAACTGCTTTCTTATGTTAGTGACTTTATGGCAATCTTCATCTTCTAGGACATAATCAGGGACACATTAGTCTTCTAGAAATTCTATATGTATTTTCTAATATAAAAAATTTTATTGAAGGAATGCTGTAGCATAGCACATATGCTTAAGTGTGCATCATAGTATATCTATATCTGTATATGCTAATACACTGCCTTTTCCACTTAATACAATCCCCTTTACCCAACTTTCCCTCCCCTCCAACTCTGCCTCATACTACAACTGCTAATTTTCTTTTTATCAACAACTTCTAATTTGTTGAATGTAGTTTATTATGTTTTTCTATGTACCACGTATGAGATATATCATACGATGTCTGACTTTCTCCTTTTGGCTCATCTCGTGGAGCACAATTCCTTTCAAGTTCCTCTATGTTGCTGCAAATGAGAGGGTTTCATTTTTTGCTGAGTATTAGTCCATTGTATATGTGTACCAGATTTCCTTTATCTATTCATCAGATAATGGGCACTTATGTTATTTCCAGAGAGATTCTCCAGATATTTTGTGAGGTAGACAACTGGGATTTTTAGAAAGTTGTATAGTATCTGCTTGAATTACTCTTTTTCTCCTAAGGTAAATCACATAACAACTTGAAAAAAACATTGAATCTCCAACATGCTTCAACCTGGATGCAGAGAGAATAATTTATTCTTTGAAAATGATACTGATCAGGTCATTGTGCGTGGACTTAGTATCATACTTACAGTCACAATCTAGTGTGTCGGTAGGACAGAGTAGGCATACCTTTAAGTTGTATAATGTTAAATAAAATGAACTCATTCTTCCCAAAGCTTCATTTATTTGAAGCAGGTCTCCTGATCACAACTGAAGTGTGAAGACAGGTCTAGATAACACTTAGATTTCTGTTCTGTTAGATTTCTTACTTCAGTGAGCATCATGGGTGGTAGCATTATAAATTATTTTTATGATCTTTTATGACTTGAGTGGTCATTACAGAAGAAGTTGATCTATAAGCTGGGATGTGTTCTCTATTGCACATTACTGTTCCTGAATTAAATATGTACTGTCCACACACCCTTCAAGGTTAGAAAGTGAATAAATTTAATAAAGCTTAATTACTGGCTACAGAGATGGTTTTATTCATATGAGAGTTGAATCTTGCATCATTAAATCAAACACAAAGATAGAATAATAAAATGTCCAATAAAAAGTAGTATGGACATGCTGAGATTGCCCCCAGGAACAGGAGAGAGAAGGGGTTGCATAGGAAATTAAACTCAGAGAGGTGGTGTCAGGGGGCCAACAGCCTTGTGAACTGAGAGCCTTGAAGACCCTGCCTTCTGCCTATTTATTGAGTTCATACACAGCACAGAATTGCTTCAAGCAGCTTATACAAGCATAGATTTGCTTATGCAGCCTTTTGTTTTGTAACTACATAACTGTATCTATCTTGTTTTGGGGAGTGAACAGTCACAGGAACACTGTCCCAGTGCTTTTCCACAGTGTCCCTTGCCAGGTGCTCCAGGCCTGGTGGTCTTGATGTTCTGCCAACTCCCACTTCGTCTTTGCTTTGCTTTCTTTCCCCAACATGGACATGAGTGAAAAAATAGTGAGATTCTAATTTTTTCTGATAAACAAATCAGGCTTTCCAAATGCTCTAAATTTTATTGGGATCCTAGAATTCCAGTCCACTGCATCTTTCAAAATTTCCCACAGGGATTGATCCATTGGTGAAGTATGATCCTCATATATCAAGAAATCATGAATAGGCTTAATTTTAGGAAATTTTCCTCTCTAGAAGATCCATCTTACATGAGGACCATGATGAAATAATTGAGGAGAAAGCTATAGCCATTTTCAATGAGTTTCCCTACAGCTATGCCTCAATAAATATGTCCTACTCTTTTCCTACTATCTAGTTTGGTGGGTTAATTCTGACAGGATATGACTGAAAGTTGAGAAAATATTTAACTAGTCAGTTACAAAAACTGTGTTAGCCATTACAAGGTCAGGAGACAGTCTCAGTATTATCTCTTGGGGATATAGTGCTTGATGTCTGGTCTCTGTCCTCAAGGTGTTCACCTACATGATTCTCAGTTTGTTAGATTGTTCTATTAATCTATTTTAAATAGTACACATGGTTGTAGTTCCTGACTCTAGCCTGACACTGAAATCTATTCTTTTTTCTTAATATTGCTATCAATTATTTTAAGAGCTAACTTTCCATGAACTCCCCAGAGAGAACCAAGCTTTCAAAAAGAGGGGCTGGGGGCTGGGTTCACCAGGGGTCCTGGGAGCAGTTCAGCAAAAGATGCTTGTGAGGGCTCCCAGGCAGGTTTTGAGCATGCTCAACTCCCCAGCACTCACACAGACCTAACGTCTTTTATTCCCTTTGGGAGGGTTGTCCTAAAGATGATATTCGGGGGTAACAGGAACACCCTTGAGGACACTGGAGGAGAGGCATGTCCTTGCACCCCCATTGGATAGACTTGGGTCTCTTGGTCACCTTGACTCTATGCTTAGTCATTTCTTTTAGTCTTCTTGTCTCGTCCTGGGCCAATATCCTGGAGAACTTTCCACACTGCCCAGCCTAGCTCAGACCCAATCCTGTTCACTGACTGCCATTCCCCCCAGGGGACTCCTGCCTTTCTCCTCAGAAATACACTCCTCCAGAGATATTTGTGGAACCAGAGTGCTTCTTTAGGAGAAAAAGTTCAGTATGTTGGCCACTCACACCTCAGCGTCTGCGCAGGCTCAAACTGCTTTTATTGGCTGGCCTTCTGATGGAGCTGGGAGCTGATGGCGAGTTTCCTACAATGAGATTGGGAAGCCCTATCTGTGACCTGGTTCCTTTGGGGCCCCAACAATCTGCGATGGTCCAGTTTTCCAGTATAGACAACCCCTTTGAATATTTTAGAGAGGCTTGGGACATGTGTTTACAGATCATGTTTTGGAGAACTGGGACTGAGCTGGGTCACAGTTCCACGTGGTCTTCCTCTACTGATCAGACTTGGGATCAGACATTGGACAGCCTGCCCATGGGGCCAGACCCTGACAGTGGAAATTAACTGGGGTCCGCTGGAGGATGGATCTTGCCGGTGGCCCCACATATCTCCATAAGGGAGGATGGTTCACCCCAAGATGAGGTCAGTCCCTGCTAATCAGACACATTCCTCATGGGGCATCTGGGATCCTGAAGGCAGAAGTAGGACTGGGGCATCTAGCTGTGGTGAGCATAGAGGGGCAGAGCTGAGCAGGTCCCTAGGAGCAGAAGAGAAAATGATGACCCCACCTAACAGCCCCCACCATGCAGCCCCCTACCCCATGCAGTACCCCACACCAGCAGGTTATTTCAAGGCTTACATCCAAAGGAATATTACTAGTTGGCCAAAGGAGACATTTCCTGCCACAAGGGCCTAGAGATACAAATGAGCCAGTAGTATTGACTGTGGTGGCCTCATGGCTACGGGTCCTCATATTGTGCCCTTTAGGCTCCCGAGCAGGAGGGTGGGTGTGGGTGCAGTCAAATGCCAGGGAGAGGAGAGAAATCATGAGGTCTGAGCATACAGCCCAATGGAGGACATACTCATGGTCTTTCAAGATAGTAGCCTTGGGACAGAACCCAAGCATCTTCAGAGATGCATGGTGTGGTTGATACCTCCTGGGAACACTAGGGACAGGGCCCCAGTGAGCTGTGGGACCTAAGTCTTGCCATGGACCCATGTGACCCCACTCAACATGGAAGGGCAAGTAGTGATGAAGAGACATGATAAGGATTGACACAGACACAGGTCAGCTACATAGGAAGGAAAGCAAGAGAGCAGACAACACAAGATGTGGCTAATTTTTCTTCCAGATGTAAGAAACCCAGAAATTTTGTTGTTAATAAGTATGTCTAAGCAAATATTACTGATTATTATATGTTTGATTTGAATAGAGGGTAACAAAGGCAATAAGTAACATAATTGGTGCTTTTATTTAAAACTGTTATGCTGTACATTATTTTAAATCAACATATATAATGTATACAAATATGCATATATATAACATTTAATTTACCACCAAGAGTCCGAGAGTCTCCTTTGCCAGATTATTAACCACCCACCCAATTTTTAAAGAATTTGCCAAACCTGACCCCTTCTGGAAACCACTAATTTGATTATGTAAAATCTATGTATGTTTCATTTGGTTCATATATTTGTTCTGTTTCTCTAAATATCCTATCTGAGTGAAATCATACAATGTGCATCGTCTTGTTTTTAACTAATCTAACCATATTTCTGTTTCAGTCCATCCATATTGTAGTGAATGGCATAAGATCATCTTTATAATACCTGAGAAATATTCCATTGCATGTATATATTCATATGTCTATTTATCCTCTATCTATAATTGTCATCTCTCTATCATCTATATATCTATCAAATCTTTGCCACTCATCTGTCTTAGGTCACTTGTGTTTCCTCCAAATATTGCCAATTGTAAATAATGTGGCCATTAATATGTGGCACATATATTTCTTGAAATTAGTGATCTATTCAAAGCACAGAAATAGGATAATGTGTATAAAAACAAATTCCATTCTCCATTTTTTTGAGGAATCTCTGTACTGGTTTCCAAATTCTTCTACCAATTTATGTTACCCCCCAAAGTGGAAAGTTTCCTTTTCTCCATTTCATCAATATATTGTTTCCATATTTTGAAAAAAATTATTCTCACAGGTGTACACTGATGCCTCATTATTATTTTGGTTTGCATTTCTCTAATAAAAATAGATTTGGAACTCTTTTCATGTCCCTGTTGGGATCATCTGTATATCTTCTCTGAAGATGTGTCTATTAAGACCTTCTGTCCCTATTTTGCTTGGATTTGTTTTCTGCTGTCGAGTTTTCTGACTTTCTTATATTTTAAATATAATACTGTTGCCAGATATATGATATATAAACAACTTCTCTGCCACGACCCATGCCGTTATTCGAAAGGGTACCTGAGAGGCGGCTACAGAGGCCTGAAGAAAAAACAGACTACATACCTCTAGAAAAGTGGGAGCCAAGTAGGACACCTTTCTCCTTCTCAGAGACAGTGACCCCATGCTTGGTTCCATGGTTTATTTTATAGGGCTGGGATACAATGAGGTAATGCAAATAAAACAAAGAAAGAATGCAGGCAATTAACTCTCCTCCTGCTATCCTGGCAGTAACATTGAAGGTCAAGGGTCAGTTGCACATGGCTGTAAATCTACTTCTTGCTCTGCTAGTTGGGAGAGCTTCTGCTTTGGAAACTTTGCAGAAGCAGACAAAAAGCAAATTGCTCACGACAATTCTCCCATTTGGTAGAATTTATTTTGTTTTGTGATAGTTTGTTTGAATGTGCAGAGTCATTGTAGTGATATATTCTCACTTGTTTATTTTATTACTGTGTTGTTGTTAATGTCCCCATCTAATTCCGCTATTTTTTGCTTGATATATTTGGGTGTTCCCAGGTTGGGTGCTTGAATGAGTGTGTGTGTGTGTGTGTGTGTGTGTGTTACATCTTCCTATTGGATTGTTCCTTTCATTGTTTTATAAAGTCCATCTATACCTTTCATTATATTTGTTAATTCTGCTTCCATGTCTTTCTATAGTAATGCTGATCTTGTTTATTTCGTTAGTCACATATTGAATCTCTGTTATTCCTGAATGAGAGCTTGAACTTATTCCTTCTCTCCGTTAATATTATTTTTAGTTCATTGCCTTGTTTTGTTGATTTATATATATTTGACTTGCTTGCCTGAGTCCCTTTGTAATTCTGTCATCTGTTTTTTCCCCTTAAGAATAGTGTGTCTCTTTGGATATTGTTGTGATTGCTACTTTGAATTCTTTATCTGTTAAAAAGATGAACTCTTTCATGGTTTTCAGTTTGGTTTCTAGAGTGCTGTGCTGTCTCCTTTTGATATAACATTATCTTAAGATTTCAGATGAGCTTGAATCATTTTCTTCCCATTTGAACTTGGAATTCAGTATTTTATCTTTTGTTTGAGAAGGGGCTGCTATGATTTTATTTTGTAATTATTATCATTTGATCCTTTTGGGCTTCCCTATAAAGAGTGGTTTCTGAGTAAGCTAGGTGGAAATGGCTGCCTGGTTGTGGAGGGTTGTGCTAGGTGGTGTGGATAAATATGGTTTGGGATTAGAGTTGGACCTTATTCAGAGAAGTGGTACTCAAACAAATGCCCCTACTTCTAATCCCAGTCCTGATTCTAGGCTATCTGCTGGGGTGCTAATGCAACTAAAGTTCTTTCATGACACCATATTGTTATAATGATTTTTGGAAAGTGTGTGATACCTGGATATATAAAACAGTAAAATCAATATTTAGAGGGTTCCTTATGTTTATATGGTAATTTTCTTTAAGAAAAATAAGGGCAAGAATGAACCAGGGAGGATTTTGCTTTTGGTATGACTTTCTTCTGTGTCTTAGATTTAGAATGGTGATTTTTTTTCTCTTTTTCAATTTTTTATTTCTTCCTGAGTGGTGATGCTGGGTCCTATTGTGGTATCATCCACTTAACTTCTGAATATTGCAGGATTTGTACCCCTCATTGTAATGCTGCTTTTGGTGGGCTGCAAATATTGTGTGAGTGGTATCCACTGACTTCTGTAGGAATGAGGGTCAATTCTTAACTTGTGCACTGCTGATGGGAAGCTCTCCAGTCCAAGGAATGAATATGCAAGTAGCCCTTTTGAGCTCTTTGGAGCCACCCCACAAATCCCCAGCATGGGGGCCAGGAGTTTTCATCTTAATACAGTTGTATTCCCTAGATTCCCTCCCCATTTTTTCAGCCAGAAAATGAGATTGTCTTTCAGAATCTGTGTGCTCTTTTAAAGACTGGGGTGGGGTGATGGGTCTCACTCTGCCCTGTTCTCTGGAACCTGGCCCACACTTGTGCTTTTTATAGTTCCTTTGAGTAATGGCATGTTCTTGTCCCCCCTGGCTTCTCAGTCAGGGAGCAACATTCACATGTACATTTTAAAAATATATCCGTAGAAAGAAGCATGGTCTTTTTTCAAAATAAGAGAGATGACTATAAAGACCAATTTTAGGTGATACAGCAGGATTATAAATATAACTTTAAAAAATCAGATATGGTTGACATTGCCCAGGGCAAAAAATAATTGAAACTCATCAGTTCTTGGGTTTAAATCCTAGGGCATGACCTAAACATTTTGATGTAGATACATTTTCCTGCCTGTTTTTAGCTTATGAAAGGGAGAAAAGAGATAGAAGACTAGCAAAGATAGTTTACCTCTGACTGAGACTGGGTGTTGGTATTGTTGGATATGAATTTGGAGAATCCAAGAAGAGTGATGAAAAGAAAAATTCTAAGGATTCCCTGTACCAGCTCCTATAAAAGCAGGAGAAATATCACACTCAGTGGAATTAGTTTGACCTGAGGTGTCTCTCTGTGATCCCAGTATTGCAAGGGAGCTTTATCACAACTCTGTGGATCTGAGATCACAAAGTTATGTTCCATAGACCCAGTAAATATCAAGAGCAAGGTGGTTGTGCTTAGGACTAGTGAACACAACTGGGTTGATGAATGCCGACTCCCTAGGAACAGTCTATCTCCATGGTTAACATTTAGTGATACTTGCCTGCTAATACAAAAGTCTTGAGGATGTAGAAACCATTACCTGGCCCCTGGAATCTAGATGCAGTGCTGGGGAGAAGATGAAGTACTTGAAGTAACAGGTGTTGCCAGATAGTGATTGTGTACATGACATTGTCTGCACATGCACCAGCTGTCAATTTTTTTGGTGGCAACTTAAAACACTTCTCTGAAATGTAAGTAAGAGGGAGTAATTTTGTCATTATAGAGTGATCCTTACCTTTATAAATTTAGGAAACGTTGGAAATCATGACAACCTGTTGTCAGACATAATCACCAAGAATTCTCTTGTTCTTCAGACCCAAATACTGATATCGTATGTAAGGCTAATTTTCAAGTAAGATAAAGGAATTTTTTCATGTTAGTGAGTTAATTTTTATCCTAATAAAAAAATCATATTAACAATTTTAAACCTAAAACGTAATTTTAATTTTGAGCTTTATAAACATCAGGAGTAGAAGCTCATTAAATTCTTGGGGATAATTAAGAGTAAAAGTTGTTAGAAATTACTAGGGAACTCTGATAGTATATCATCAAAGTATCATGTAAACTGACATTGGAAAATTTTTGTGTACAAAGTAAATCTAATCAATATAGACCATTCCGTCCTCAAACTAGAAAAAAAACTGAAGCTGAAAAGAATTGCTAAGGGCAGTACATAACATGTACATTATAAACTTGGTTAGCATTTCTCAGGATCCAAATGTATCACAATAATACAAAGCTTTATGCTCTATTAACCAACATTTTATGGATAAGCAAACTCCAAAAGAAATGTGACATTTTAATATAAATTTATAACTGACAGAAACAGAGGATTTTCAGGAACTTGAAAAAACAGTGTTTAGACATACTTTCAGAAATTGCTCTAGCTGAGTTGGTCTCATACAAAGAATCTTCTTGGTGTAGAGCTCTTAACCAGTTACTACAAAAATGCAGTTAGAAAGTTAAGTGGATATTTATCACACAGTTGTCATCTGAAGTAAGAGTTTAAAAGAAAGTGCCAAATGTAATCCAGATGCATGCCAAAAAAAAGAGTTTTTCAATTATTCTTTTCACCATGGTCCAATTCACAAGATGGCTTAAATATTACAATACTTTGTATGAATGATTACAAAAATCTTCATTAGTGATTCCAAACAGGCTAATTGTTTCTCTATGAGTACAAGCACAAGGGAAGTTGGTTTGCTTTGAATACAGCAAAGGCAATATTTGTCTAGTAATCCCTAGTTCAATTTCCTCTTACATCGACATGTTTACATTATAATTTAGAAAAATAACTCAAGAAGGTTAACTTGTTAAATTTTAAGTCTTTCTAAATATCAAAGTCTGAATGTCTGTATCTTTCTGTATTTACATTATGTATGTATTCAAGTCCTTAAAAATAAAATGTCACAGCTAATATAAAGGAGAAATCATTTGAAATCAATTTGTAACAAAACTCTATACAGTTGTGTCCAAGTATTTGTGTATTTAAATAAAATGGAAAGTAATAGTTTTCATTTCTGCTTTCATATCTTGAGTCACTATAATGCAACCCTACAAATATACCTATGAATTTCACTAGAGAATTCAAATGCTGAAACTCATTCCTAATTGTTGACAGTAATCATCTGAACTAGGAAATGTAACAGAAAGTAGGTCAGTTGTTCATCATGAAATAATCTTTATAATCCATCTATTTCTATTCCACAGAGCAAAATGTGAGAAATTAGCATGTTCCTCTTCATTTTATAGATGGGACTTGAGAGTCTGCAAAACCAGTACACTCAAATTGTACTTACCTCTTTTGGTATTAATATTTCAAATTGGGTAATTATAATGAGGTGGGTGATGAAGACTTGTGGAAGTACTGATAATTTTCCTACATCTTTGAGAATGTAAATATTTTAGCATATTCTCTACTTTATATTATTACAACTGTACTTTAATAAAAAATGGATATAATTTTATCTATGAATATACAATTCCAAATATGCAAGGAAACATTCTATTTTTTAAAAGTTTCTCTCTAAATTTAGTTACCACTGCTATCTTCAAATATTTATATCCCCTTTAAATGTAAGCCTATAATTTTAACCCAGAAGTGTGGCCCTGATGCTATCATGTTTTAAGCTTAAAAAAATACCTCTATTGGGCATTGCCTGCAAATCAACTTTTCTACATTCCAGATTCCATGTTTTAGTCACCATGACAGCAACAAGTCAGATAGGTGGGAAATAAGGCCTCAAGTATGCCCATGATTGGTTATAATTGAAGTTGGATGTGTTGACTCTAGTTTGTTGTTAATTGGTGAAACTGAAGTTGGCTGTGGTGAGGACTTAGATGAGTTGCATGCTGGGTAGCTAGCCTCCTAACAATCTGCTAGGAAGTTTCCCAGAGGTGTAACTCGACAGGAAGAGAAGAGGTTGGGGGAAATTACTAATAATTTTGAAATATGTGTGTTTTTGTGTTGGAACATTGAATACTATCAAGTATGCTGAGAGAGAGAAACAAGGATGGTGAGGTGAGTGGGTTTTTTGGTAGTTAGAGGAGTTTGGGATATGTGATTTCCTACTCTTTCTCTACTTCACTCAGGGCCATTTTGGGATGTGGGCTCAATTGAAAACAGTACTGAGATGAGCAGTCCTGAGAAATATTCTTTATGAACATAGAAGACAGTCATTTTGATCCATGTATTTCTTTACCTTTTCTAATGTAAGTGGTGATTCTTTACTTTCTATCTCTCAGTGAGTGAATGCTGGACAGATAATATTGGGCAGATAAATTTGGTTACATCTGTGGATGGAAGGAGCTTCTAATAAAAATGAAAAATTAATTGAATCAGAAAATTGCCCCTCTCTGGACCAAGGGAGAGGACTGTGGAAGGAAAATAAGAGCCAAGAGGCCAGGGAGCCTCATTACTTTCTCTGCCTTGTGAGAGTGAAATTGTAGTGCGTATTAGCAATTAGAGGCTTTTTAGAAAGTAAGAATTCTTACAGGTACCCTAATAGCAAAAGTCACTCAGTACTACATATGACCTGTGGACAGGTTTTATTCATCATGAATTATTAATTTATTGAACAAGTAGAAAATATCAAAGTATAGTCTTAAACTATGCAGGGAATTATGAAAAATGTGTGCTCTCATCAGATCTTTTTTAAAAGTATATTTCTTGTTTGTGTATAAGACCATACACATTTTAATACATTGAACTTGTTTCTCAGTTTCAGTGTCCTTTACCCTCATCTTCTTCCCTCTTTCCTTTTCTCTCCCACCTGTCTGGCAGCCATCAACTTGTGTCCTGTGAATTTTTGTTGGGCTTTAACATTTTGTTTCATTTCACTATATTCCACATATGAGTGAAATCATCCTGCACTTCCTTTCTGACTTATTTTGCTAAACATGGTGCTCCAGTTTCATCCAGTTTGTTCCAAAGGACAAAATTTCATTTTACTTAGTAACTACATAGAATCCCATTGAGTATACTAACCACAACTTCTTTATCTTGTCATCTGTTGATGGGCACTTAGATTGTTTCCATGTCTCAGCTCTTGTGCTTTGCACAGCTCCGAACATAGGAATGCAGACATTTTTTCTGATTAGAGATTTCGTATTCTGAGTATATGCCTAGGAGTCGGATTGCTGAATCAAAGGGTAGTTCCCTCTTTATTTGAGGATTCTCCATACTGTTTTCCATAGAGGTTGCATTAATTTACATTCCCACCAGAGTGAAGGTGAGTTCCGTTTTTTCAGCATCTCTTCAACCACTTATTTCTAGACTTTGGATCTAGGCCACTGTCAGTGGTATGAGATGGAGTCTCATTGTAGTATATATTTGCATTTTTCTGATGAGTGATGCAGAACGTTTTTTCATCTGTAGGCTTCTGTGTATCTTTTTTGGATAGGAGTCTGTTAAATTCTGTCATTTTTTCAGTGGGTCTTTCATTGATATGTATGAGCTCTGCATATATGGCTATTAAGCTTTTATCTGAAGTATTTTGCGTCATTATTTTCTCAAATTTGGTGGATCGTCTTTTTGTTTTAGTGATGGATTCTTTCATTGTGCATAACCTTTTAGTTTGATGTAGTACCAATTATTTAGGTTTACTTTGGTAACTTTTGCTGTACACATTCTTTCTCCAAATGACTCTGAGAATTGTTCAGCTATAATATGTTCTGGAACATATTTTTGACATTTTCTTTCAATCATTTATGGTTTCAGGTCTTTTGTCCAGGTATCTGATCTATTTTGAGTTAAATTTTGTGTATGGTGATAATAAATAATCTTGGTTTTTTGAAGATGCCTTTTGAGGTTCTCCAACACTGTATTGAATAGATTTTCCTTCTTTCATTGTATACTCTTGGCTCCTTTGTCAAAGATTAATTTTTCATATAGGTGTGGCTTCATTTCTGATCTGTCAATTTTATTTTACTGACCTGTTTCTCTATTTTGTTCCAGAATCTTACTATTGTAATGAAAACTTCGTAGTATAGTTTGAAATTGGGACATGTGAGTCCTCTGCTGTTTATTTTTCCCCTCTCAGTTAATTTTAGCTAATTGAGGTCTTTTGTAATTACAACTTCAGTGTGGATTGCTAAATTTCCTTACAAGATAGATGTCTATTTAATTTTGATAAGAATTGCCTTAAAACTGTATAGTTCATGGGTAGAATGAATTTAAATTAATTGTTCCAATCTATGAGCATACTATATTCTTCCATTTCTTTCTTTTATTTCTTCTGTTGAAGTCTTATAATTTTCATTGTTGTGGTCTTTCACCTCCTTTGTCACATTTATTCCCAGAAATTCTGTTTTGCCGTTACCAAGAATGGGTTTCTTTCTTTCCTTTTCCTCTACTACACCGCATATAGGAATACTACTGATTTTTGAGTGCTGACTTTATATCCTGCCACTTGGCTATATTCATTTGTTTCCAACAGCTTTTTGCTAGACTCTAGTATTTTTGAGGTTTAATATGTTATCTTCAAATAACAATAATTTTATTGTTTTCCAATATGGATCCTTTTAACAATTTTTTTTGCCTTATTTCTCAACCAAGTCTTCCAGAACTATATACAATGGTATTAGTGAGACAGGGCAACCTTGTCTTGCTCCAGATCTTAGGGGAAAAGCTTTCAGTTTTTCACCATTGGGTATTATGTTGGCTATGATTTTGCTGTGTAATTCTTGTATTATATTAACATATTTTTTTCTATTCCTGTTTGGATGGGGGTGTTATATCATAAATAGATTTTGAATCTTATCAGAGTCTTTTTCTTCATTTAATGATCATATGATTTTCAACATTCTCTTTATTGATGTAGAGTATTACATGGATTTATTTACATATTTTAAACCACCCCTACATCCCTTGAATGAGTCCTTTTTGATTGTGGTGTATTATTTTTAAGTGCTGTAGAATTTGGCTAGCCAGAATTTTTGCATCTATATTCTTTGGTGATATTATTGTGGTGTTTTCTCTTTGGTACTATCTTTGGTTTGGGTATCAGAGAAAAACTCTCCTCATAGAAAGTATCTGGGATTTTCCCTCTCCAATTTTGTGGGATAGTTTCAGGAGAATGGTAATACTCTCTTCTTTGAATGTTTGGTAGTAGTCATAGTGAAGCCATCTGGTCCCACATTCTTGATGTTTTTGAAGATGTTTTATTACTGCTTGAATATTCTGTGCTTCTGATTGTTCAAGATGTCTGTGTATTCCTTGTTCGGTTGTAGGACATTATAGGTTTCTAGGAATATTTCCATTTATTCATGATTGATGAATTTATTGTCACATAATTCTCCACAGTAGTCTTTCATGATCTTTGTATTTCTCTGCTACCAGTTGTAATCTCACTTTTTTCATTTCTGATCTTTGTTTTTAGGATTTCCTCTCTGTTCTTTGTGAGTCTAGCTATGGGTATGTCAATGTTGTTTAACTTTTCAATTCCACATCCTGGTCACTCACCTCTTTATTTTCATTTGGTTCTAAATAAATCTTAAATTCACATTTAATTTCATCATTGATCCATGAATTGTTCAGAAACATGTTCAATCTACACAACTTTGCAGTTCTTGCACATTTGTTCTTCTGTTTCTTTTCCAGTTTCACATCCTGTGATCAGAGAAGATACTTCTATAATTTCATTGTTGCTAAATTTGCTGAGACTTTTTGTGTCTCAAGTTGTGGGTTTCCTGAAAATATTTCATGTATCCTGAAGAAGAATGTATACTCTTTTTGTTGGGATAGAATTCCCTGTATATACCTGTTAGGTCCACGTGCTTTGTTGTTTTATGTGGAGTTATTTCTTTGTAGACTTTCTGCTTGAATGATCTATCTATTTATGTAAGTGGAGTATTAATGTCCCCTATTATTAATGTGTTACTTTCAGTGTCTGCCTTTAACTCTGTCAATATTTGTTTTATGTACTTAGATGATACAGCCTTGGATGCCTATATGTTAATCATAGTTACTTCTTCCTGATGAATTACCCTTTTGACCATAATATACTGCCCTACCTTGCATTTAGTTATCCTTTTCAGGTAGAAGTTAATCTTGAGATTAGTATTGTAGTTCCCGATTTCCTTTCATCATTCTTGTTTTGATCAATGTTTCCATATTCTTTTTTTAACTATGTTTGTCTTTGAATGTGATATGAGTTTCTTGTAAGCATATTGTTGATGGTTCATATTTTCTGATTTATCCAGCCACTCTTTATTTGGATTTATGCTTTCAGTCCGTTCACATTTAGGGTAACAACTGACATATAGGACTTTATTGTTGTCATTTGAGAGTTTTCTTTCTTTTGGTTTCCCTTGTCTGGTGCTTTGTTCCCCATTTATTTTTATTTTCTTTTCCCCTGTATTGTGTTCAATGTTGGTTCTTCCATTTTCATTGACATCCTAGATATGTGTCTCTTTAGGCAGGTTTTCTGGTTGTTATGTGGATTATAACTTCACATCTCTAAGATAGTGTTTTATGAACCAGACATATATGTTCCTATGAATTCCCTAATTTTATTTCCATTTGTAATTTTCATTATCTCTTATTGGTACTGTTTTTGTTTCTGCATTACCTTCATGTTTATTATCATTCTCTGGACTTGTGGAGCTTTCCTTAATTTTCCCTCATGTTTGAATGATTGTTTTTCATGGTAGAATATTCTTGGCTTGTAGTTTTTATCTAAGTATTTAGAATAGATCATTCCACTCTCTCCTGGCCTATAGTAATTTTGCTGAAAAGTCTTATGAAAGCATAATGGGTATATCTTTGTAGTTTATGTTTCTCTTTTCTCCAGCATTCATGAGTAGTTTTTCTTGGTCATTGACTTTTACTAGTTTTACTACGATTTATCTAGGAATAGGTTTTTCATATTTATAAATTTTGCTCTTCTTTTTTGCTTCTTGACCCCCATGCTTGCTTTTTATGATATGTTGAAATTTCTAAGCTGTTACTTTGAGTAAGTATTCTGTGACTTTTGCCCTCACCTCTCCTTCTGGGATGTCTATAATCCTTGTTTTTTTCCTTCTCTGGTGTTTCTTATTGGTTTTCATTTTTTCTCAGTCTTGTTTCTCTTTTTTTAGGTTCACCAAGGTGATCTTTAATGTCTGAGATTTGTTCTTCTGCATGATTGAGTTTGTTTATAGAGTCTGTTTTTGTTTATCAATATGGTTGTTTTCATTTCATGACTATTATCTCTAGCATTTCTTCTAGGACTTTGTGATTTCATCTCCTTAGCAAGATATTCCATTTGATCTGTCACTTCCTTTTTGAGGTCTTCCAATTGCCTTTTGGGTGACTGTGTGTGTGCCTCCTGCATCTCATTAACTTAAAAATTGTAATTAATCTACACATTAAAAGAACTTCCTAGGTTTAGGTTCCCTGATTAATAGATATATTTCAACACACCATGCCCTTTACCAGATCACCAAGTGTTCTTCCCCATTGTCCAGTGGGCTCCATCACCATTTGCCCCTGCCCACCCTAGTCCCTTTTGGTAACCTCAGTTCTGTTGCAAATGTTTCAGACTTATGTTTTATCTGTTCCTTTGTTTTGTCTATTCATAATCCACTTATGAGTGAGGTTATATTGTATCTTTCTTCTTTTGACTTGTTTGACTTATCATAATCCCCTCTAGTTCCATCCATGGTGATTCAAAGGACAGGGTTTCATCTAGTATTCCACTGTACATATGTACCTCATCTTCTTTATATATTCATCTGATGTTGGGCATTAGGTAATTTCCTGTTCTTAGCTATTGTGAATAGAGCCACAATAAATGTGGGGATACATATATCTCTGTGGAAGGGTGCTTTTGTATCTTTTGGGTAGATGCCCCGAAGTGGAATGATGGGATCATATGGGATTTCTGTCTTCAGCATTTTGAGGAATCTCCACACTGTTCTCCATAGAGGTTGTAATAATTATTACTCCCACCAACAGTGCAAAGGTGTTCCCTTTTCTTCACATCATCACCAACATTCATTGATTTCAGGCTTTTGGATCATAGCTAGACTTTCAGGTATAAGGTGATATCTCATTGTTGTTTTAATTTGCATTTCCCTGATAACCAGTGAGTAGGAACATAATTTCATGTGCCCATTGGCCATCTGTATATCCTCTTCAGAAAAGTGTCTCTTTAATTCCTCCTCCCATTTTTGATTGGATTGCCTGCTCTTCTGTTATTTAGTTTTGTGAGTCCTTTGTATATTTTAGATATTAAGACTTGGTTGGAATTATCCAACGCAGATATCTTTCCCTGTTAGTTGGTTTCCTTTCGGTTTTGGTAATGTTTTCTTTTGTTGTGAAGAAACTCCTTAGTTTGATGTAGTCCCAGTTGTTTAGTTTTCTTTTTGTATCCCATGATGTTGGAATTGAGTCCCCAAAGACTTCTCTATGATTGATGTCACGGAATGTCTTTCCTATGTTGTGTTCTAAGAGCTTTATGTTTTCTGGTCTTATGTCCGTGTTCTAAGAACTTTATGTTTTCTGGTCTTATGTCCAAGTCTCTAATCCATTTTGAGTTAATTTTTATGAATGGTATTAGAGAGTGGTCTAGCTTATTTCTTTTGCATGTGGCTGTCCAGTTTTCCCAACACCATTTGTTGAAGAGACTTTTCTTTTTCCATCAAATGCTTTTCACTGCTTTGCTGAAGATTAACTGACTGTGAGTGGGTCAGTTTCTGGTGATTCAGTTCTATTTCACTCACATTTGCCTCTATTATTATTCCAATACCATGCTATTTGGATCATCACTGCTTTGTAATATATGACAAAACCTACAAGTGTAATCTCTCAAGATTCATTCTTTTTTCTAATGATTGCTTTGGTTATTTGGGGTCTTTTGTTGTTCCATACAAATTGATTTTTTGTTCTATTTCCTGAAAATAAACCCATGAGATACTAATGGGGATTGCACTAAACCTATATGTTGCTTTGGGTAAGATGACAATTTTAATGATATTGATTTTTCCCAGCCACAACAGGGGGTATCTTTCCATTTCTTTGTGTGATCATCTATTTCTTTTAAGTTTTCATTGTGTAGTCTTTTACTTCCTTTGTTAGGTATATGCCCAGGTATTTATTTATTTAAATTCTATTTTATTCCTCCTTTCCAATTTGGAGGTTTTTTTTCCTTTTGCCTAATTGCTCTGGATAAGATCTCCAGTACAATTTTCAATAGCAGTTGTAAGAGTGGACAACCTTACCTTCTTCCTGACCTAAGAGGAAATTCTTTGAATATTTTACCATTGACTATGATGTTGCCTCTAGCTAACTTGAGTAATTATTTATATTGAGTTTTTCTGTTTTATTATGACATATCTTGTATTAGGTATCTTACATTTCAAATTTCCATATTCTATCAACACAGACCTTCTGGTTATTACTTGTGACAGATGTGGCAAGTTCTCTACTATTATTTCACAATACAAGTTTTCTGTTACTTTCTACCTCCCGCCTCCTCTTGGGACACCTATTATCCTCATGTTTGACTTTCACAGGGAGTCTGATATTTTGCTCATGGTTTCTTCATTTTTCCTCAATATTGTTTCCCTCTCCTTTCATCTTTCTTCAGGATCACCATTGTTATCTTGTCTTTCATCAGGATCACCATTGTTATCTTGTCTTCACTTTGTGAGGTTCATTCCTCTATGAGATTGAGTCCTTTTATGAGATTTTTAGGTTTGTCTTCATGTCCATGACTGCATTTTCTATCTTCAGCATTTCTGTTAGGGAATAATTAATGAACTCTGTCTCCCTGGTGTCGTATTCCTTTGCATTCATTCACTTATTTTCTGAGTTCTTTCAATTAACTGTGATTAGTGGTATGTGCCTTCTGCATGTCATTCAGGTGTTTAATAACTAGTAATGTTGTATCCTTATGTGGTAGTTGGTCCCAGTTAGCATCAGTGGATCTCTTCTGGAAAGCTACTGGTGTCTTTCTTCATGGCATTCGGTTTTTGTTTGGGGTTATTTAGATTTTAATACAGCTTTCCTCTCTGCTTTTTATTTAGCTTTGTGCCTTACTTTTCTTATTTCTTCCTTGAAGGTGACTATGATACTGACCCCACATGTTCTCAATAGGACTGCCATCTGTTAGAGTTTTCAAAGGTCAATGGTAGGGCTAAGGTCACACTCACCTGGTCTCCAGGTTGGGGTCTTAGGAGGTTGTAGCAGTCCCAGGATTCAGTAGGGGCAGGGGAGAGCCACTGGCTCCTCTCTCCTTGGCCCAAGTTAATCTGTTTACTCTTTAGAATTATTTGACACTTCAGAAAACTTTTTACCAAACTTTCAACTTGCATTCATGAATTTTAGGACCCAGACCCTTTTCTCATTCTCCTGCTGCTCTATGGTTTTTTCATAAAGTTTCTTGTTGGAAGCAGAAACCAGGGATAAATTTATCCAGTGATGAACCTTAGAGGTAGCTTTGTCCCTTTCAGCACTGCTGCAGGATGCTGCCATTAGGAGTGCCCAAATAGGTGGTCAGCTGAGTCCTGTGGCTCTTTGTTAATTCACTTTTCTCTTGAGAATTCAGAATTCTCATACTTTCACAGTGTAAATTCATATCTGTATACAATACATTAAGTTCACTATCATCATTTCAGTTATTCACCATGCAAGAAATCCCTTTACCCAATTTTATTTCAATGAATTATTCCCATGTTATCATGTCCTTGTTGAGACCTGTATCCTGAGTCTGTTATGTTCCAACCAACAAATCATGGCAAAATTGATGTTTCTTCTTAAAACAGACACACATACACTACTATCACCTTCTCGTGTATTGGTTCTCTGTCATCTGTCTAAATGTGTAGTGGACATGCTGCCAAATAGGAACTTACCCATGAGTGGGCCATGTGGCAATGAACTGACCAATACGTGTGAATAATATTCTTCAAGGAACTGTATCCTTCTAAAAGTTACATAAGAGGGGTAAAAAGATTACTGTTGATTCAATTATAGTATCACAATGGTATTCTGGCTTGAGAAAAGTAACATGGTTTGAATAGGTATGTTAGTGCAAATAATTTTATCATTTTAAGAAGTATTTCAATAAATACCATCATAGAAGTAAGAAAAAATCACCTAAAACATGAAAATAGAAAGTTTCACTTAGACACAAAAAATAGTTGTGAAATAAGAGATCATTTCAGACTCTCCTTGTAGAAGACAGAATTCTTCCTAAGTGGTATAATTAACACATATTTGCAGTTGTTAATGTCAAAAACTCAGATATTTATATAAGAATTGCATTTTATACTGCAATATGTGAAATTGGACTTTAGCAGCAAATTCTATAGATGACCTCCTGGGAAAAAGGAAGGGGTCAGACCTTTGGGAATGCTTTTACTTCTCCCTTCATCTGTTAGTATTAGGAAGTCCAAAGAGATTAGCGGAACTTGGACCAATTGTGCTAATTATCAGTTTACTGCTTTGATCCCTCAAGGCCTTACAGGAGTAATAATTAGTGACTCAAGTCCTTCATAATTATGGTACAGTTTGCCTTCATACCCATGTACTCTTCTTCCATGGTCGTCATCTCCATGTCTGAGTTTGACTTCCTACAGTTCTTGAGGACAGAACCTCGGCTGTCATCACTCACCAAGCAGCAGACATCAGTGCATTCTAACTCCAGTCATGACCCAAAGGAACCAAAGCACAGCCCAGTGAGTGCCAGGGAGATGATGGATGAAAAAGCGACTACAGTGAATCTTATTTACAGGACAAGTGTGTTGATTTGAGTGAGTGAGCTAGATGGAGTGTGTAAATGTCATATCAGATACCTGTAGAGTTATTTTTCTCTTCTGGTGGATTTCAGGACACTCTTTAAAATCTCTGTTCCTTTACCTCCACTTCTATCATTTTTTAGATGTTGCCCACTTCAGCAGGTAATGAAATTCCACAAATTCTTCCCTAAGCATTCCACACTGTTCAAAATGTGGTGATTATGATTATGGTGACCATGAGAGTAAGCTTAATGTCATAAAATTTCTAATGATTGTGTAACAGGCTTTGATTGATATATTAGATAGCTTTTGTTTTTTATTTAAATTAATATTTTTAAAAGGACATTGTCTCATAAATTAATGCAAGTTGAAGGTGTGCATCATCAGAAATTCACCTTATATAAAACACATTAATTTCATGACCCTTTCAGTCCTTCTTTCACTATACTATTGTTGCCTCTTAATTTTTGTCTGCATAATCACCCCTGAGATATATGTGCATGTATCCTTTATTGTTGACGTTAGGAATACCAGATTCATTTGTTTTCATTTATTTTGGCAATATCCTGGAACAAAAGTTGGTGTGAAATGAGTTTTAGGTCTCAAAGGCAAGATTATCCACAGTTCTCCTAGAATAGTGGTCTGCCTCCTCCACATGTCTTTTCTCTTTCCAGCTCACTAAAGATAGGTGATCTAGAGGAAAGTCACTGAGTGTCGTTTATTATTGTTTCCCCAGCATTCACAGGGCAGTTGCCATGGCATCAGAAAATAGAGCTATATTTAAATAGTAATATTTGTGTTACATATTATGTTTCATTAATTCAGAGGAATACAGTGTAGTCTGTATGTCTATATGTCTAGTACAGAAGGAGAGCTTGGGAGATTCGGAGTGAAAATCAAAGTCTTCTAATGTGGTCAGAAACACCATGAGAACTCAAGGTATGAGTGTCGTGGATTGTTACTGTGGCTATGGGTATTTTTTAATTTGTTTCTCAAATACATTTTTTCATTCAATTGTTGGGGGTCTGATGGAGAAGGTACTGTGTAGATAAAAAAAAGGGCCTGAAGCTCTTGTGGACAGTTTTGCTGTGTAGTATGTACAGCTATAGGTCTTCATAAACACATGGTGAGGTTTGATGTTTGGGTGAAAAAAAAGATATTTCCCCCCTTTACACAAAAATTATGAAGTACTTATTTAATAACAGAAAAAAACAGGCCGTTTAATACTTTAGCTCATATGTGAGAGGCAAAGAGTAATTTGTGTAGCTTAAAATATCTTCGATGCAACATTGTAGACACAGAACATTCTTCTGTTAATTGTAGAAATCTTGTAGAGTGTTTATAAATAATCCAGATGCAAGGATGTAAGTGGCCTTTGAAGGGATGAATTAATTAACTTTTCATTGATATTTAGACTGTCTTTAAATATTTAAAGGATTAGACTTCTTTTGTTCTTTTTGGGAATAGTGGACAAATGGATATGACATTCATACTTTTTAATCTCTTCAATCACTTAATTTCCTAAGCCTCATCTTTCCAATGTGTATACATATAGTAATAGTTAGATATATCATTTAAATGTGAAAAAGGTCTAAGAATAATGCTTCACAACCAAGAGATATTGCGAATAAGTACAATACTAAAGAGTGATTAATGTATTGATGAATTTCTTGAATCCAAAATGTAGACAAATAGATATGTTTTCACATGTATATACTCTCATTTATATTTCCAAAGCTGTCTCTGCAGTGAAGAACCATTCAATCTCACAGGTGACATGCAATTCCTCCTGCTGGGGCTCTCTGATGACCCAGGACTACAGCCATTAATATTCATCTTGTTTCTGTGCATGTACCTGGCCACCATCATGGGAAACCTGTTCATCATCCTGGTTGTCAGCTCCCACTCCCACCTTCACACCCCCATGTACTTCTTCCTCTCCATCCTGTCCTTGGCTGACATTGGTTTCACCTCTAGCATAGTCCCAAAGATGATATTGGACATCCAATTTCATAGACAAATCATCTCTTATGAAGGTTGCTTGATTCAGTTGTCTCTTACCTATATTTTTGGATGTTTGGACAGTGTACTCCTCACTGTGATGGCTTATGACAGGTAAGTAGCTATTTGTCACCCATTACACTACACAGTCATCATGAACCCCTGTCTGTGTAACTGGCTGGTTCTGGTGTCTTTATTGATCAGTCTGTTGGACTCCCAGGTCCATTGCTGGATGATTTCACAACTTACCTTTTGCAGTAATGTAGAAATTCCTACTTTTTTCTGTGATCCTTCTCAACTCGTTTCTCATGCCTGTAAAAATATTTCCACCCAAAATGTAATGTATTTTATGGGTGTCATCTATGGTGGGGTTGAAGTCTCTGGGATCCTTTTCTCCTATACGCAGATTGTTTCCTCAATTATGAGAATCCCAACAACAGGTGGGAGGTATAAAGCCTTCTCTACCTGTGGCTCTCACCTGTCAGTTGTTTGCTTATTTTATGGAACAGGCCTTTGGGTGTATCTAAGTTCAACTGTTTCACGTTCTCCCAAAAATGGTGCCGTGGCTTCTATGGTGTACACAGTTATAGTACCCATGCTGAACCCCTTCATTTATAGCTTGAGGAACAAGACACAAAAAGGGCCTTGCAGAAATTACTGAGAACACTATAATCTCCGTACTGGATCAAATGTCTTGCTCTGAGGATAGAAATTGCAGATTTAGACATCTGAAACTAGCAAATACATCTCTGTTATATAGTTTTATAGCTTGTAATTATAATGCCTTTTGATTTATCCTATGAAAAATTGTTAATTTTGGGACTTTATTTGATGGAATTTCAGGAGCATTCTTGGAGTCTATGAAAGTCAGAATCATTGTAAGATATTTTTCTGTTACTCCTATGGAATCCTTTTTATTTGGTACCTATTACCTAGCTATCGTGTAGAAATTTCACTGTTGGTTTTGAAAGAAAACAAAGCTTATTTTGAAACAATTTTTGACACGTTTTTTTAGAGAATGCATATCACTAGTCTTCAATATTTTTTTCTGTTGGAAGCTATTGATGAGATCTAAAACTCTGCACTTGGGCACCTAATTTATGTTAATTGAGCCAAGAGCATAAAATTGGGTTAGTAGAGTGTTTTCAAAATATGGACAGTTACAAGGATGAAACTAGACCCTGAACAAAAAAAATCAAAATTGATTAAATATTTGAAGATATGACCTGAAATCATGAAATTCATAGATGAATATATAGGCAAAACAATCCTTACCATTGTCCTAAGAAATATAAGTGTCTTTGGGAATTCAATTCCAACGTCATGGGAGATAATAGTTAAGCTGAACAAATGACCTAGATTAAACTAAATATTCTGCATTGGGAAAGAAACTCATGAAAACAAGAAGACATTCTACTTAATAAGAAATGACAACTTGAAAAGGGGTTATATACAACACACATAAATGTCATAAAACTCAAAAGGAGAAAAACAAATAATCCAATATGAAAAGGAGCAGAATAGTAGAATAGATTTCCCACCAAAAAAAAAGGTTACTGATGGCTAAAAGGCATACAGAAAAATCTTCTACATCTCGTATTCCAGATCTCATGTACCTTATTATCTTGCTACATTTGAGGTTAGGAGTACATTTTAATGTAAATTTTACTAATACATTATTTAAAAGAGGAGGTCAGTTTTGAATCCCACAAACAGTGGGATTACATTCATTTATCACCTGGCTACATGTACTCTTATATACCTATCCAACTTGAAGGTCACTTCTGTCAATTAAGGTTAAGAACTCTGCACACTTTGCTCTTTTGTTTGGGGGTACCTGATAAAGCATGAAGAGATCAGTGAGTGGCACCTGTTACAGCCACCATTGGAGAGATGACTGATCTCAAAGTGAGATCACAGTGTCAGTCCTTGAACACTTGAGGTAAATCTAGAGTTGACAGTGCTCCTGGATTTTATTTGAATTGTCCACTTCCTCCTCTATCTTGTCATTTGCCTCTCTTGATCTTAAGGAGGTATTAAATTGATGCCCATCATCTATTACTGTTTTATCACTTTACAAAACTACGAAAGTTCAGAAGAATAGATTCATACCCCAGGGTCTGTGTCACACAACCCACAGATTCTTAATGTGAATTACCACTACCGTTTTTAGTCTTTCATACCCAAGTTCGTTTCTGTCTCCTTACTCTACCACTGTGATAATAAGACTTGAATTCATTTTCATGAACTTTCTGTTGGGTGTGTTTTTTATGTTTGTTCATTTTGTTTATTCATATTGCACACATGAATGAAAGAATCTGATATATTTCCTTTTCTTCCTGATTTATTTCACATAGCAAAATCAGTTCAAGTTGGATCCAGGTTTATGTAAAATACATTATTTCATTTTTTAAAAACTAATGGGGTAGAATTTTGTTGGATATATACCACAGTTTCTTTATTCAGTCAATACAAATTGGCATTTCAGTTGAATCTGTCCTGACTATTGTGAATTGTGCCGCTTGACCACAGGTGTGCAGGTACCTGTTTAGATTACTGTTTGAATTCTTGGATTGATACATAGAAATAAAATTACTACATTACTAAGTAGTTCCAGGTTTATTCTTTTGAGTAATCTATGTACTGTTTTCCTTAGATGTTGCACTGATTTATATATCCTCCAGCAGAGTGATAATTATTTTTTTCAAACACGTGTGTCATGCTTACTGTTTCTTGTACCTTTGATATAGATTGCTCTCTTTTGTGTGAGTTGATGTCTAATAATCAGTATATATGAAACAATTTAAAGACAGATCACAGGAATTTAGGAAAAAACTTTTGTACTTCTTAAACTCTCTGAAGTACAAAGTGGCAGAGTAAATTCAGCACAAGAAATTCAGACCTATTATTTAACCTTGAATCGTGTTTGCTTTTTGGATTCTCTGTATGACACTGAAAAATTCATAATATAGTAGCTCCACTTTGACACATAATTTAATCACCAGTTGTACAGCTGTGTTGGGTAAGAATTAGAGTGTGGATTCTAAAAAGATGACTAAACTTGGATCATGTATATACAAATGGCAAAGTAAATTTTAGCCTTTATTGTCATCATAAGGCTAAGTGCCATATACCTGTCTAAGTTATATGTGATAATGGTTTTCTTTTCCTAAGAAGCTCACACAATATTTTATTTTTGTCCTCAGTCAAGTGGTTCCTACATTCCTGAAGGCAAAGTCTTAGTTATCACAGATCCCCAGAGACGCTGTTTTTCACAGACGAGGCAACAATAGTGTCTGTTTAACATTACTGGAAACTTCCTACATGTCCATCAAAAAAGAGTGGATAAAGAAGATATAGTATATATACACAATGGAAAACTGTGTGGTCATCGAAAAGGGAGAAATACTGCCATTTTCAACAGATGCATTCAACTGGAGAGAATTATGCTTAGTGAGATAAACCAGAAGGAGAAAAATAGACATAGTAAGATAGGAGTCATAGGATATGTATAGAGATAGAAAACAAATGATTAATGAATGACCTAAATTAAACAACACTAAATGTTTGTGGAGGGAGGGAGAGAGAGAGAGAGAGAAAAAGAGAGAGAGAGAGACTCCAAGCAACTATGCACTCTTAGTGGTGGATGACAAAAATGCTTATCAAAGAGTACTGAAGTTACTGGAGAGGGGTGGGGGAAAACGGATAAAGGGAATTAACTGTAAATAAAGGAAGAATAAAAGGGAAGCTATTGGTAAACATACTGTGATATACGTAAGTACAAAGTACTATTATGTATACCTCAAAACAAGTTAATGTCAAAATGCAATATGTTTTCAATAAAAAATTTTAAAATGCAGTTTATCCTTAAATGAAAAATTAATTTGAAATAGTTTCTTATAATGAGTAAGGAAGAAAACAGATATTCAAACCCAAGTTTGTTTATAAAGATGCCTTTGAACTCAAGATGCATAGCTCTAAGTTTATTTTTAAAAGTGATATTTAAGTCAGAAAAAATAAAATTACATATAACATAAAATATATTTTTCCAAAATACTGCTGTATTATAAACATGATACAAAAATTAGTAAGTTAAAAGTCAGAGGCAAAAACAATTTAAAAGAAAGGCTTTACATGGCATTAACAGTGGTTAACCATTGAGGATAAGCTTGCTGAGGGCCTAGCAATAGAAAAATATTCTCAGATCTTGATAAATTAATCTTAGCAGAAAGGTACAATGTGATGTTTAAATGAATAAACCATAACTGCCATAAATTCACTTGGGATTGTCATCATTTCTATAGATGCATGGTGTGCTGCATATAAGTAGATGGTTGAAAGGTTCAGAAGAGTTTAAAATAAAAATAACTATATTGGGTTGCCAAACCAGTAATAAAAACAAACTTTGTTGTTAGGCTATATTGGTAACATTTTTACAAAACATTTTCTTTGAGGCAAAATTTTCAGAGCTGAAGTATACAGCTTGATGCATTCTACCAAATACATAAATATATATACTCATGTAACCACCGTATATAAAAATATAGAAAATGTCCATCAACCCAGCAAATTCTCCCATGCCACTT